>PVKS010044789.1:0-14143 GCA_004027875.1 Aplodontia rufa | reverse complement strand
ATGAAACTAAACTATGACCCATTTCTCCTGTCAAAAGAAACAGTATTACTGATGCAGATTAGAATGCTGACAGCAAACTACCAATAGGATTAAAGAAGTACTTCACTTTTGGATATCAGTTGTCCCCATGGTAAATTTAAGCACACCTGATAATTTTGTCTCTAGTAATTTAGGAGGCAACAGGTGAGACTGTTATTCTGCATCCACTTACAAATTTTTTTTTAAAGGCTAATAAAACTGGGATGTTCTTTATGGAAGAAATGTATTCCTCTATCTGAAAAGCTTGCTTTCAGTCCTGTTATTTTTAAATAGAGATATATTTGAGAGGTACAGGAGGCATGAGACACCCATGAAAGTAGTCAAGTCACCCCTATAAGTGAGATAATTATTATTAATGACTGCATAATCTCAAAATGGAAATCATAATGCTTTTCTATCTGAACCCTCATTAAAGGTTATTTCAAGCTGGGGAGGCAAGATTATCCTCATTTGAAAATTTATGACATATTCTAAAATTGTGTAACTACAAACTTTTATTGAGTACTCATCATGTGATAGTGACTTAGCTAGGCATTTATCAACATTTATCTTATTTTATTCCTGTAACAACAGTGGTGAAGGTATGATGATTCCCATTTTATTGGCATAAATTGCAAAGAAATTAAATCTCCTGTTCAAGGTTACACAGCTAGTTAAAATTGTTGGGTAAGACTTTGAACCAACCTATTTAATTCCACATTCTGTGTACTTAACCTAAGATTTAATATACTCCCTAAACTTTAGGAAATCAAAATAAATGCATTCTGACATATAACTAGATTTATTATTGGACAGTACACTCCTGGAATAATTTTGAACTAGTTTCAATTCTTATCTTTTACCTGCAAGATGATTAGGCACCTGTTAGAAATAACTGAAATCCACAATTTCAAGCAGGGAAATAAATGACCATACTCAATTCAGGGCAAAGAAGTAAAAGAAAAATGAAGTCTCCAAAGCTGAAACACTCTGCCATCTATAAATAAATCTGTAAAGTATTCCCATCTATGGGTATGCTTTAAAAACTTGTTTAAACAAAGTGTTCAAAACAATCATGTAGCAACAGAAATTTGCTACCAACATATGATTTCATGATATTCTCTATAGAGAGTTCAACAGTAGAAAAATGCTATTTTTAACTAACATTGAGCTTTTAAAATAACCAGGCTAATGAGATCTGAAGCTGAGATCTAGCCAGCAGTATAATATTAACCTCTCTAAAGTTTCCAGTTGGTCTATTTTATGTTCTCAGGAAAGTTTTTCCCCAGACCAGGAAAACACCTAACTACTTATCCACATTTCCTAGCCCTTTCTTTTTTTGAGATAGGGACTCACTAAATTGCTGAGGCTGGCTTTGAACTTGCAATCCTCTTGCCTCAGCCTCCGAAGCCTCCAGGATTACAGGTGTCACCACCATGCCTGGAAAATCTCAACTACTTTTTGAAAAAGTCACTAAATCCAATGAATGGGAACTGGTCTGAAAACTGCATTAATTTTAAGTCCATGAGCATACTTTTACTAAACTAAATAACTGAAGAGGCAATTCACAAAGAACAAAAAAACCCATACAAAATATGCTGAAAATTCCATACTACCTATATATCATTCAAAGTGAGAGCATGAGAGTTGAAGAAATTTCAAGAGAACCATTGGAAAAAAAATGAGTAAAGGCAAATCTAGGGGCCCTCTGAGTACAGCACTCAAGTGATTCAGTTTGGGAAGACTCTTGTAGTTACCTGCCTACAGCACAGGTCCCAGAGCTGCTAGTCCATACACTGTATGCTAACCAACAATGAGCACAAGCAACTATGCTTACACACATACTAAAGTAGTTTTAATAATCTATCACCAAGGTAAAGACAGTGATTTTAAAAATATTACTTAGGGCCAAAGACAACTAATAACTGGCACTTACCAGCTATGTGACTTTAAACAAAAGTTTAACTTTTTTTGAACCACAGTCATCTATAAAATTATAGTAACTGTCCGACAGAGCTTTGCTGGGGACTAAAGTACACAATTCAAATAGAGGAGTTAATTAGGTACTTGACTTAGAACAAATACTCAAAAATATTAACTGACACTAATTAATAATTACTATTTTAAACATACTACAACAGATACGCAAGTGTTAGTTTGGGTATTTCTAATAGTCTTTTTTCTTTCATTTTCAAGAATACAAGCACCTATACCTTTGAAGGCTTTTGAAGGGGGAAGTTATGTTAAATTACTTGATTCTGTCTAAGCCTTTGAATTCCAACCCTTCTGTTATTTAACAAATAGTAACCCTACCTGTCTGCTGTTCCACCCTACCTGTTGCTGTTTCATTAGCTGTGGTCCAATCACAGTCAACCATTATCCAAAACTATTAATTGGAAAATTCCAGAAATAAACACTTTGTAAGTTTTAAATTACACACTGTGCTGAGTAGCATAATGAAATCTCACCCCACCTCACTCTGTCCTGCCTGGGATGTCAATCATTCCTTTGTCCAATACATTCATGCTATATATGCTTCTGGTTCCATTAGTTACCTCAGATGGACTGTCCCAGGTCAATCAGGTTATCAAACTGTCACAGTATCACAGTGCTTCTGTTTACCTAACCCTTATTTTACTTAATAATTGACCCAAAGTGCCAGGGAGAAGCCATAAAGTGCTTCCTTTAAGTCAAAGGGTAAAAGTTCTCAATAAGGAGAAAAATTTTTTAAGAACATGCTGAGGAGGCTAAGATCTACAGTAAGAATGAAATCTTCTACCCATGATTGTTTAGAATGAAAAAAATTCATGAGTTTTACTGTTGCACCTCAATCTGCAAAATTTATGGCCATAGTGAATAAGTGGTTAGTTCAGATGGAAAAGGCATTACATGTGTGTACTATGTACAAGAAAAAAAGCACACATAGGGTTTGGTGCTATCAGAATTTTCACACATCTACTGGGGGTCTCAGAACATGGATAAGTGGGAATTTCTACCTCCAATATGCAGCATTTTAATGATTTAGTCAGTGGAGTTATTAATCATTCAAAAACAACTGTACAAACATATACCTTAAACTGGATGGCACACCAGGGTGTCATTTTACTCTTTTATTTCTACAACTTATCTTTTCCACAAAATATTTTGAAAAAGAAAAAATATATAAGACAGACCAAGGAACACGACAAAAACTTCAAATATGATCTAAGTTGGCACTGGAACGGTGGCTAAGCGGTTACAGTGCTTGCCTGGCATGAGCAAGGAAGCAAGTTCGAACCCCAGCACTATGTATACAATTAAGTGTAGAGCAACGAAAGCCACACGAAAAACTAAATAAAACTGATTCTGTCTTTCTCTCTCACTGCCCCCCCCTTTTTATAAAAAAAAAAAGGTGGTATAAATATCATTTATAGGCAAAAACCCTTGAGCAATGATTAATTCCCATTTTTCATGATTGAAAATCTATAGCATTTCTCTAGTTTTTGAGAAACTCAAGCATCAAACAGGTAATGCAGTAACAGTCACTTACAGGCACATGCTATAATAACTGTCCAACTAAAAAATGTGTAAGTTGAGGAATGAGTCTTGAAAGCAGCTGTATCATCAGCATTGACCACTCAGCCAGTTGTTAGAGGCTACTCAAATTAGCAAGAGTTTATCTGCTAGAACTATCATCAGTTAAATTTTAAACACCTTCATTCCTGCAATAATGTCCCATTTCAAATTCTCAGATGTACACTCTTTTTGATGAGGAAAAAACTTGAGTTTACATGTCCTTTGCATTGAAAGCGTCTCCAATTTTTCAAGTCTACTTCACATGTTTTCATTCTATATCCTAATATTACACCACCACTAGAACTTTTTTGAAACTTCTCATATTTGTGTTTTCATAGAATTGTACTAAGGGTTAAAAAATCAAATTCAGGGCAACACAAGCATCTTGGCTAGAGTCACCTTTTACAAAGAATTCCAGTGCTTCATGCTTTCGAGTAACACACTGTTCTCACATTCTCTAATTTATTACTGGCAGCATACTGACATCCATTTACAATCATTTATGAATAAAATTAGAATCTTTTAGAAGATACACGATTTTGACACAAAACCAAAGGACTTGAGAGTCCACTAAGCAGAAGCCTATATCAAACTGACACTAAGAACAAAAGCAGGATGAGGTGACCAACACCAAGGACAAAGTCTGTGGTAGATGACAGCCAAGCTGTAGGCAAAAGAATTCGCACATCCAGCAAATTTGCCTGTGGTTTATGTTCAATAAACTCAAACAAACCTCATTTAGTCAAGGATGAATACACTAAGAAAAAAATAACACAGTGAATAAAGGAACTGGCGTTAAACAAGGCTATTCCTCTGCTTAAAGCATGCTTTAAAAATTACTGAAAGTAACCTTTACACAAATATAACAACTTGCGGACTGCAGGTGAGATACTAATTTCCTCACTTTGAGTCTAAAAACTTAGGAACAGAATTTACTTCACTCTCAAGTAATGAATTAAAAACATGAGTTTGGGGTTGGAGTGGTGGCTCAGTGGTTGCAGCACTTGCCTGACATGTGTGAGTATCCAGGTTTGAACCCCAGCACCACATACACAACTACGTGTCAGAGCAACAAAAGCCATGTGAAAAAATAAATAAAACTGATTCTTTCTCACTTTCTCCTTCTCTCTTTAAGAAAAAAAATCAGTTTGTCTTGAAATCTATCAAAAATTAAGATGGACTGATGGATGGATAGAAAGATGGTCAGACTTGTGATAAAGCAAGTACTGAAAAATATTAATTTGAAAATCCTGCCAGGCACTTTGACACATGCCTACAATCCCCAGGAGCTCAGGATGCTGATGCAGGAGGTTCAAAAGTTCAAAGTCAGCCTCAAGAAATTAGTAAGGCCCTATGCAACTCAGGAAGACCCTGTCTCAAAACAAAAAATTAAAAGGGCTGAGGATGTAGTTCAGTGGTTAAGTGCCCCTGGGTTCAATCTTGAGTACCAAAAAACAAAAACAAAAAAAAAAAAAAAAAAGAAAGAAAGAAATTCTTGGAGATAGGATGTAAATGTCTAGTGCAAAGTTCTTTCAGGTTGGCTATAACCTGAACATATTGAGGGAAAACTATAAGCCCGCCCCTCTGATTAAATTGTTTTACAATGGAAACACTGTTTACTTACTACACTGAAATCACACCTAATATGGTAGACATTTACACGGTAGGAACTACTTTATGAAGGTAATACTTCATATGAGGAGGCTGTACGAGGAATGCAGAGTAAGGCTAATTATGAGTAAATTAAAGCCTTCTTAAAAATCTTTTATTAACTGGATTTAAGACTGCATAAATCACATTATTAGGTTTTTTTTTCAAATAAAAGGTAAAACCCACAAATGTCTAATAGAAAATTAACTTTTACCCAGAATAAAAAGCTCCAACTAAACTGTTTTAGACAGAACGTGCTGTGTGGGGGAAACTGCCACCTGTGAACTTTAACCCCATTGGGGGTTTTTGATTTGTTGTTGCTGTTTTGTTCGAGACCAGGTTTCACTATGTTGCCTACCATGCCCTTTAATTCCTGAATTCAAATGCATCTACAGCCTTAGCCTCCAGAGCAGCTGGAACTACAGACATGGCTACTGTCCTCAACTGGTTTTTAATTTTAGTTTAATTTTAATAAATAAATCAAGTACAGGTGAAAATATTTCCTTCTAAATGAATAACAAATCAGTTATGTGTAATGTACAATGCCTACAATAATCTTAAAATGGCCATATACAGGGGCTGGATCGATGGCTCTGCAGTTACCGCGCTTGCCCAGCATGTGCGTGTGCATGGGTTCACACCCCAGCACCCATGTGCACAACTAAGTGTCAGAGCAACAAAAGCCATGTGAAAAACTCAATAAAAATTGATTCTGTCTCTCTCTATTCTTAAAAAAAAAAAAAAGAAAAAGAAAATGGCCATAAACAAATCATAAATTAAGTTTACGATCATTCTCTTTGTTGAAGAGTTTGATTCTTCCAGTAATGCTCTTAGAAAATAAGAAAGTCTGTGACAGTATCAACTTTCAAGCAAATCACATCTTTAAATAACAGCCCAGAAGTTATACGAAGTCTTTGTATTGTCTGCCACATCAAAATTAACTTGTACTTCTACTACCGCAAGGAAGGCAAAATAATGAGATCGCCCTCATTTAAAAAAATTATTCCTTTTCATCTAGAAATTGTATGTATGTTCATGAAATGGAAGAGCAAGAGAAATCCAATCCCTAAATCTGAAGAAACACTTTTAGTACTGTCTCAATGAAAGGAAGGGGTGCACAACACTACCAGTTAATTTTGTTGGTGTATTCAGCAATGTAAATGAAATGTTAAAAAAAAAAGGTCCACCTCTTCTATTTTAATTATATGTATGCTGATCTCATATGAAGGCATAGTTCTTATTTCCGAAAAAAATCCATTTTTAATCTATAATTTTATCTCTTATTAAAAAAATGCCTTGAAATATTCACCTGAGTTTTTCCAGAAATGAGTTCACTTAAGTAATTTTTTGATCTCTGCTACTAATCAATTATACATTTTATTTTATACACATTCTTGACACTTTCTAGGCCTAATCTCTATTTCATTTTATCTTTGAAGTATAACTTGGCTTTTGCAAGAATAAACTGTACTAATTCAATAAATTCTTCTTTAGCTCAAAAACGGGCATTTAATAATCTAACTCTATTATGGTCAATAGACCCTAATGGGCAAAGGAAATTTTCAAGTCATATTTTAACTTGTTGCTGTTTTCCCTATATAGTAAATGCAAAAGGGAATTAAATTTATTAAACCTGTAACAAACTTGAAGAAAGTTTTACAGTAAGCATTCTTACATCAAGATTTATCTTTTTATACTCTGAAGACAAGAAGTTTAAATTGTTACAACTTCCCTTTCATCCAATACTAAATAACTATAATATGGGTTTCTAATTTGTGCTTTCTGAAATATCCCTATTATTTCTACCCCTCCACTATTCTTTACCTTGTTTTAGAAATTATTCTTCTTACTAATTAGTTCAGAAAACAAGTAAAATAAATGTGTTCCACTGAACAAAGTTAAGAGTATCATAAAAGAACTACTAGCATGTTTATGTTATATATGTTTACCTTCATTGACTGAACCTAGTAAGATGAGCCTTTTCACAGTTGCCAAGATGATCACAACCATATTGGCCTAAGCCACTGGTCACAAGGGTATTTCCCACATCAGTGACACTCGAAAGAGTTCCCACGATTAAAAATAACTCCATGTAACAAGATTCAGACTCTATGTAAAGGTGCAAGCCTTTGACAACTTTAACGTTTATTCTGGTACCATCATTCTTAAGTATTCACATGTTGAAACACGTATGCATTTTAAAATTCTGCTATAATGTGAATTCAACCCAACAGGACTGATACGTTACTGAACAATACGAGAATGATGCAAATTTCACATGTGCATAGACCTGATTTCTTGAATCACTGGGAAATACTAGGTGAATGCAGAAAATCGTACCCAGCCTAACACAATCACTTCGGAATTCACAAAACATGCAAACACCTTAGGAGATCAATGAACCACACATTCACATCTATGCTGTTAGAATCTTCCATTACACACTGTGACTCCTCCAATCATCACTTCCATGAACAAACTTTTTCAAAACAAAATGCTATAAATATCACAGTGTTTAACTACTTAATATGTGCAAAACAATGCTGCTGTTTTTAGGTTCTTTTTAAAATGTGACTTCACTGATGAAGTTTTTGAGTTTTATGGTCCTATAATTCCTGTGGTTTTTGTTTGGTTTTGCATAAAATAGTGATTTTTAAGAATGCACATACCTTGTTATAGCTGAACTATTTTATCATAAATTCCCTTCATTTTAATTTTATATAACAGGCAGAGGGTATGTTTTTCAATGTACAGGTCATCTCATTAATTTTGATAGCCAAATCTATTCTTTTTTTATGGTTCATATTTTTTGGGGTTATATCTAAAAAAAAAATCAAAGCTCAGATTTTCTACTGTTTTCTAGAACTTTTATAGTTTTTGTTTTAAATCTACAAGTCTTCTTGGAGAATTAATGTGTTCTCATTATATAACATGCCTTAAAGTCAGCTTTGTCTATTAATTTAGTTATTCCAACTATCTTTTGGTTAGTTATTGCAACTTATCTTTTACTTATGTCTTCAGACTGGGCTTCTTGTAGACAACATTATAATTGGATCTTGCTTTCTCATTCAATTTGACAATTTCTTTTAACTGGTGTGGTCAAATGTAAAGGCTTATTGACATAGTTAAATGAAAAATCTCACTGTTTTCTATTTGTTCCCTCTCTTTTTATTCCCTTTTCTGCTTTGTCTTATGTTAAACAAGAAGTTAATAGTTCTATTAATTATTTCTTTTATATATGTATTTTCTTAGTTGTTGCCTTGTTTACAATATATGCTGCTAACCAGTCTACCTTCAAATATACACTACTTTATGTGTAATGCAACATTATGAACAATAATATTCAAACTTTCCTCATATTTTGCATTAATTTCTATTTTTACAAGATAAAAATATAATGTGCTACTTATCCTTTACATTTTTCTCAAACAATAAGGAAAAATGAATTTTATTATTTTACTTTCATTTATTTCCACTACTTTTCTTTGTGGAGATACAAGTTTCATCTATCTGGAATTTCTTTTAGCATTACTTATAGATTTGCTGATGAGTTTTCTCAGCTTTTGTTTCAGCGTATCTTTACTTCACCTTTTTTTTTTGGTAGGTATTAGATTGAACCCAGGGACTTAATCCTCATGCTGGGCAAGGACCCTATCACCAGGCCCCAGCCCTTTATTTTGAGACAGGGTCTGAGTTGCTCAGGCCTGCCTTAAACTTGCTATCCTTCTGCTCTGGCCTCCAGAGTAGCTGAAATTATAGGTATATGCCAACACACCCAGCATTACCTTTATTCTTCAAAGATGCTTTTGCTGGATATAAATTTTGGGTGGATAATTTTCTTTTTTTCGTACCTCAGAGTTGACACTCAGTTGTTTGTGTTCTCTGCTGTAACTTTTGTCTTTGCTCTTCTCTATGTGAAGTTTTTCTTTTGTTTGGCTATCCTCAAGATTTTCTCTTTGGTCTTTAAATCTGGATGCATGTGTTTTGTATAGGGTTTTTTTTTGGGGGGGGGGATATTTACCCTGCTATGATGTTCTCTGAGCTTCTTGGATCTGGGATTTGCTGTTTCATTAACTTTGGATGATTCTCTAATAATATCTCAAGAATTTCTTCTGCTCTGTTCTCTCTTCTTCTGGGATTCCAATTATGCATATATTACAATGGATGTTGTTACCTGTAAGATCTTGAATGTGGTTGTTTTTTAATGTTTCTGTGTTGCCGCTGGATAATTTCTACTGACATATCTATAACTATGGCACTTCTTTCCTCAGCTGTGACAAACCTACTGGCAAGTTCAAAGATATTCTGCATCTCTTTGTGCTTTTTATTTCTAGCATTTCCTTATTCTTTTACAATTTCTCTGTACAAATTAACCATCCAATCTTGCATTTGTCCATTTTTGTTTCAACCTTTAATATACAGTTTAAATTCCATGCTGGTTAACAGTCTCTACATTAATCTGAGTGTGATTCTTAAGACTATTCTTCCTCTTAGATGCTTTATTCCTTTCTTTTCTTTTACCATTATATATACCTCAGAATTTTTCATTGAAAGCTGGACATGTTGTGTAGGAACTTAGTAGAGCCTAAGCTGAAATTTTTATAACTAGAAATGGGCCCACCTTTTGTGAGGCCTTTAGTGCAGACTTATGTTAACCTACTCAGGAGTTGGGCTAGGTCTGTGAGGTTGTTGTAGTCATCCTCAGTATACCACAGGCTTCATTTATCCACAGAATAGCCTTTATCTATGGTGGGGGGTGGCTTACTGCATTAATGTCAGTTTGATTGGGAGGGGGTACCAGGTATTGAACCTAGAGGCACTTTACCACACAGCCACATACTCAGCCCTTTCTATTTTGACATAAGGTTTCACTAGGTGGCTTAGAGCCTCACTTAAGTGGCTGAAGCAAGCCTCAAACCTATGATCCTCCTGCCTCAGACTCCTGAGTTTCTGGGATTACAGGTGTGCACCACACATCTGGCTAATTCTTTGTAACTTTTTGTGTAATCTCGTTCCTTTCCTAATAGTCGTCTTCAGTTATGATTACCAACTAGTCAAAGCTTCTTAAGTGTGGTGTCAGTGGGTGGGGCACACAGTCTCTGTTCTGATTAAAGTTCAATCTAAGCCATACATTATGTGCTTGGATCTCAGGGATACGACATTCTCATTTCTCCTAAACCTTCCCTAACTACAATTTGATGTTCAGGGGCCCAACCCTAGGCACAATATTCTTACCTTCTTCTTGTTTCACCCAAGCTCAATGAATGTTCACCAACAGATCAGCAAAGATGTCTTTCCCTTCCACAGATTAAAGTTTTGTTCCACAGAAGTGACAGGGTGGGGGAGGTCGGGGGAGATCAGAACAGCTTCTTAAAAGCTTTGCTGCTGCTCCCCTCCACTAGATCTACGTAACAGACACTCCCCAGGGTTCTTGCCAACCTTTTCTAGACATATACTCAGTGAAGTTTGTGGACAAAGAGCCTGCAAGGTGATGCACTTAGCTTTCACCAATTTGTCATCTATTCTGACTGAACTCTTAACAGCATCCAATTGAGTCTGACGAAAATGAATGCAAATTCACATCTACTCTCTGCAAGCACTATCTGTTCTTAAATTTCGGGCTAGTGGTTTGTTGTGGCTTCCATTCTTTAATTGATCTCAAAAAAAAAAAATCATGAATTTGAAGTTAGTCTAGTTCTTTTTTGTTGTAAAGATGAAAGTAAAGCTTCTTTTTGTCCCAGAGTCAAAGGTTCTATTATCTATGATGTAGTTCAGGATAGTAAAGGAGGTGTTACAATTTGGCATAAAAAGGGAGCACTGATTGGATCTGATTAAGCTGAGAAACACTGACTCAAAAGGATATCTCAAAACAACTTGCCTTTAACCACCATCAAACATGACCAGTGCAGGCCCACAACTGTTAGTAGCAATCAGAACTGTGTTGCAATTTAGCTGTATAGTCTTTTTTCTACTTTGCTAATTTTAATTAACTCAATCAGAAAAGCAGGGGAAAAGTATGTGCGACAGAAACCATACACACATACACACCTGTGTAAATACAACTGATTGAGGAACAATTAGTTAACATGCACCTAATTTGATATATATTAAGCACCGGACTCCAGGGCTTGAGCTGTGGCTCAGTGGCAGAAGTGCTTGCTCTGCACACACAAGGACTCAGGTCTGAACCTCAGTACCCCATACACAACTAAGTGTCAGAAAAACAAAAACCAGATGAAAAAATAAATTTGACTCTCTTTAAAAAAAAAAAAAAAAAAGAACCTGACTCCACTATCAACCTCTTTACAAATTTAATGAGGCCAGTACTGTGACAGTTCACCTGTGCAATGAACTTTCATTTCTTTGTTGATAAAGTTAAATTCTGGCAAATAATTCATGCTTTCCATGATTCCATAACTGTTTTCCACCGATGACATTAATATATTTTATTACTTTACTTTTTAGCTTAAGTATTTTGTTTGCAACTAAGTTTGTTAACACTTTGTGATGTTCGCATATTTTAGACTAATTATCACCACTGCTTTAGCAAATGGAATAGCCATTGCCTCTCAGTGGAATACACATGCTGGTATTTTCTGTGAACCTTAAGGTTCTTCGCATTCCTAATTCTTAAAAATGCTCTGACTCCTTTTTTCCTCTTAATATGTTCTACTTCCTGTTTTCAAACAAGTATGTTTTCTTAACAAGGACTTATGTTCTCCGAATGCACTGTGATATTAATAGCCCAAGCCACATTTGAAATATAGCTCAACACTATATTTAAGGTAGTAGCAAGATTTTGTTATATACTAAGTAAAATCAAATAAGGCACTTCCCAGAAGCCAAAAAACTGTGAAATCAAGTTTTTTCAAGTCCTGTTTCATACTCCCATAGACGCACAGATTCCTGGTAATATACTAAACCAGACACTGCAAGCATTTTCCTCAAATCCTGTAGGCAGTACTGTCAAACCTTGAAACTTATCAAGTCCATGAACTGAGAAAGAAAATATTGTTTAAAAACAAACAAAAAAACCCAAAAAACAATCACTGAGATCAGGTCCTGGAAAAAAAGAAAGTCCTGAAACGTTACCTCTTTTCGAAGACACTTCACTGAAAAAAGATCAAAATAACTACAATACAAAGCCTTTCATAGAGGATGCAAGAGCATCCGGTAGAGGCCCTCTTTTCGGAGAAGCAGGGTGGAGTTAGAGGGGGGAAAGCAGAGAAGCAAAGCAAGAAAACAAAACTTTCAGAGACCACCGCTATATTTTTACTCCTGCCAGCAACTGATAAAGGACACAATCTCAAGGCAACAGAGGTTAAGTGAACACCCCACAATCAAAGCAAATTTAAAGGACAGCACCCTTCTTAAATGAAGTGTCTCGAATATGCCTTTAAAAGTCACTTCACTGAGCGTCAAAGTCTTACTTCACCCACTCCAAAGACCGCATTCAGAGGTGAAATCACAGCAGCCAAGGAAAGGCCATGTGTAAGCTACCTTGCAGGGAAGAAAAAGCTTTGGGGGAAAGCTTGATTTTGGAAAAAGGAGGAACTTGAGAAGACACGACGCAGCTTCTCATTTCCCAGTAAAAAGAAACAAAACTAAGCCAAAGAAAGAAAAGTGAAAGCCTAAGCGGGACTCAGGCAGGAGGAGGACGCTGACTCGAGGAATAAGCGAAGCGTTGCCTGCATCAAGCAGGCAAGCAGCTTGGGTTAGGCGGCGAGAAGGGAATCCCGAGGGCGGAGCCCACGGGAGAATGAGGGGTGTGTGGGGTTAAGGATGTGCTAACCGGAGTGGGGAACCGTGGTGGGTAGGAACCAAGACAACCGGGCAAAAAGAGGGTGGGGCTAAATAGGGCAGTGCCCTGGCAAATGTCACTCTGAACCAGGAGCGGGGGCATGCGACTAAAGACCCACAATAGCAGCCTGGGGCGGGGAACTAATCTGGTTCCCTTCGCAACTTTAGTCTGCGGCGACCAAGACACCACTCCTGCTTTTCTCTGCTCTCAGCACCCCCACCCAAGTCCTCGCGGCATGGGGACAGGATAAGACAGAGCCCCAGAGTCTAGTGCCCGGAGTCGGCTTTACCTTCGCGGGAGGCTGGAGGCTCCAGCCCGAGCTCCTCCCGCCGCCGCCGGCTCTGTGTCCACAGAGGGATGAGGCGCCCTCCGGCCTCCTCCCCCTCACCACTTCCCCTTTCCCCAGCCGGGGCCCTGTAGCTCCGCTGCCGCGGGTTCCTGGTGCCGCCGCGGCGCTGCCTCCCCGCCCCCTCCGCCTCCTCCCTCTGCCTCTCAGAGGCTCACTCTGGAGGCCGCCATCTTCGTCCAGGCTTTGAGCGCCGCGCGCCAATACGCCTGCGTCGCCACCGCCCAGGCCGTCACGAGACCTAGCCAGCTGATTTCAGCACTTCCGCCTGATGCCCCGCCCCCTCGCACTATTTCCCCGCCCTCCCGGTCCCATTTGCTCCCTTCCGGGAAATACCCCGACGACCCGCCCCCAGAGCAGGTACACATGCGCAAACTGAGGAGGCGGCCGCAGGATCCGGGTGCACGCCGCGGCTGAGAGGGCCTCCGGGCGCACTGAGAAGACCACGCCCCTGGACGCGCGCGCTCGAGATGGCCACGCCCCTCGCCGTGTTCTCCTGCAGCCACGCCTGTGCATTTGTGTCCTGTGGGTGGTAGGAGTGTGGACCTGGATTTGCTGTGTTAATCTGGTGAAGCCCTGGTTGGAAGCATCTCTTTTGACTTCAAATGACCTGGTGCATCTGTGAGGCAGAAACCTCAGCCTACTTCCTGTTTATCTGTATTGAAAGCCAGCAAGTTTACTTGTTATTGAAATATCCAGAAGGACAGCTGAGCAGTTCAAATTTTGGGTGGTCTGGAGGAGCCTGGAGACCAAAGCCTCAGCGGTGTCTAAAA
>PVKS010044788.1:0-14154 GCA_004027875.1 Aplodontia rufa | reverse complement strand
CAAGGAGGGAATGTGGGTGCAGGAAGAAATAATTGGCACCTCTGAATCACTGAGTGAGCCTTTTTCCTGAACCTGCTAACCTGCTGCTACTCTTCCACTTTTTATCCTTGGAGCAAGTAGCAAATCTCAACTTAACCTAAGTTCCAACTCTTTAATTTAGATGCTAATGAGAAGTGAAATGACTAAACCTGGGTCATGAACAAGGAAACGATAGAGAACAAAGGTCTAAGGGGAAACTCATGAAGAAGATAATGAAACTTTGAATAATCCAGCATTACCTGGTATGTGTCACCTAGTGTATGTAGGGCAAGAGGACTCACTCTTCCTCTCAGACTATCACCGTGGCTACTGGGACCTGAATGTTTCCCTACCAAAGTAGCACAAGCTGAGTGAGTTCTATGAATCTTACCTGGAAACTTCTTGGTACTTAACCTCTCCTCACCTTCTGCTAGCGATTCAGAAGTGAGTATTTGTCTTGTTTCTATTGCTGCTGTTTTATTCCTCCCTTTTCACAAACTGCATCTTTTAGAATGTTGCTTTGTTTCCTTAATAATATGATTGTAAATATCCCTACAAGAAAATCATGCAAAATTTAACCCTCTATAATTTTTCACACGGAATAGAAGCTCTCTGGAGTTTCTCTCCTCATTTTAGTATGCACTAAAGGAAGAGGATTGATAGGTGCACAACACTTTCTTTTTTCTGTGCATGATCCAAGATCATAACTGGAAGTGAAGGATGATGGTCTTCCTACTTAACACCACCCCTGGCTTGGGGATGCTGATGGGCAAGCTACAGTTCTTATGCTGTAGTAACTAGCTGAGCAATGCAGCTAAATACTTTCCAACAGGTTTATGTGATTATGGTTTGACATGAGTCTTCATTTTAGGATCTACCTTCCCTAAAAGATGCCTTCTCCATTGTACATTTGTCTGGTTGGATATTGGCAGAAAAATAAGAGGAATAGTCTAACTTTTAAAATTAAATTAATTTAACCAGTGTGTTTTTGAATGTCTTGAAGCTAGGATTTCCAATGTGGCATCTATGAAGTACCAGGAAATACAAGAATGAGGCTTAGTGGCCCCTTTCCTTTCAGCTAAAGGAGCTTCATTATCTTGAGTGACTTAAAATCTATAAGGAAGGTAGACCACTGCCTTTAATCTGTCAATTCATTGACCTTCTCATTTCTAATTACTTCGTTTTCCTCTTCACCTCAACAACATATTTCCATAGCTAGATCATTCCTTCTTCAATGCTCCTCTAACTGCTAATTCAAGGAGCAAGCATTGTAATCCAAATCTTTTTTTCAGCTCTTCTGTGTAGTAACCCTTATAGTGTCTGTTAGATCTTTTCACTTCCTCCCATCCTCACTCATTTCCCAGTTTATTTGCTACCTCCTTTCTTCACCACTTTCAAATCCGCTTAAATATCAGTATCTACGATAAAGTCCAGCTGTTTTCATAATCTCCCTTTCACTTTCCTCTTGCCACATCTCTGTGATAGTTGGTTCTTCCAGGTGTGGGATTCTATTTGCTTTATTTATTTCTATGCACAGATAGCAAAAGGTTCAAGAGAACTGTTATAATAGATTTTTCTTTGATAAATTTATTATGATATTCAGCTTCATATAAGTTCTTAATACTACTTATCATTCCTAATCCATTTCTCTAGGCAACTTTCCCACTTTTCATATTGATATTTCAATTTCTGCTCTCTTCTCAGCTCACTAATGTCTGTCTTCCCCCTCCCAATCTCATTCCTTTTTTGTTTCCACATTATTTTCTACCTATATATAATGAGAGATAAAGAAAAAAGTTAAGAAAAAAGAATTCATTCACAAATGTATTTGTGCTTCTACCCATCTTTTTTTCTTCTTCCAATGGAAAAGTTAGTCCTCCATATCTTTTAAAGGTTAAGACTAAGACATTCCATTTGTTTCCTCAGAAATGATATGCTATCATTTTCTTCTTATTCCCTTTTAATTACTCCCAATCTCCTCCCTATATTGGGATATTGCCAGTGACATCTTCAAATTTCTACCATTAAAAGAAAACTAAACATTAAATAGCACATGTGACATATTTTCTCAATGGAATTTTCCATACTTGTTGCCTAATTCTCAATAACTAGATTTGAGTAAATGAGAAAAGCATTTGAAAATATTTGTTGATTTAGAAAAAAAATATTGTTGTGATAAAAAAAATTTACTACAGAAAAATTTTAAAGCCACTGAATGAATATTCATGAAGATCCTACAGTATTAGATGATAGGAGATATAGAAAATTTATCAGTCTTCTCTTTATCCTGATGAGCTTATAGTGTAGTAGAGAAACCTAGCAAGTAAGCAAACATTAGCAATAGTTTAATTTATGCTATATGAAGGTATATGTATAGGATTATAACCATTTCTAGAAGCAATTGAAAATCTATAATTGAAATACCATTTTAATTGAAATAAGGTAAAATTAAGATAGATGATTATTAATTTCATGTAGAGACAAGTTCTAAAAACACTAACATAGTGGATTTCTGTCCACAAGGTTTATATAAATTAATTTTGTGAAATCTTTGAATTTGGGTCAGAAATTACACAGGAATTTTAGTTACAAACAAATTCTAAAATCTTCTGACCCTAGGATATTTCCAGTATTTAAATGAAGCTTTTGTTTTTTCAAATTACTACCATTTCTTACTTCGATAGTGAATTCCTGCTGTTTCTAATAGGTTGTATATTATTTTTCAGTCATGAATTTCTTTTCATTTTTTATATTTACAGTCATGAGGGCTTTTTTTGAGAGATAGAAAGGGAGAAAGAGAAGAAAGAGATAGTCAATTTTATTGATTTTTTTCATCTGGCAGTTGTGTCTCCAACATTTAGTTGTGTACTTACGAGGTGCTGGGGTTTGAACCCAGGTATGTGCAGGAAAAAATATTTCCAAAATAAACCCAAAAGTTTAAATGATTTATATTTTGCATATTAGAGAACAACTTTAAAGTCATGGAAAGGTGGAAAGCTAAATGCTGTAAAAGTAGTAATCAAAAATTTTTGGTATAGTTATCAATATCATAAAAAAGTACATTTTAAAACTATGAAACATTCTAGAGATGAAGAGGGATAACGTACAGGAAAAAGGGTTACATATTATTTTATATTACATGATTCTATACTCATGCATCTAATAGGAATTTCAAACATGAAGCAATTATACGTAGATATAAAGGGAGAAATAAATTCACAACTATAGTGTAAACTTTGAAAGTCCTTCTCTAAAGGTTAAGACAAGCAGACAAAAATTAAGTATATAGAAAGTTTGAAGGATCTAATAAACAACTACATATGTCTCTATGCACACATGTATAATATCTACATACACAAATATGTGTTATTCAGGCAACAATTAAAGATCACACAGTCTTTTCAAATGTACATAGGACATGAGTCAAAATTGCCCATGTGTTGCTTTAACAAATCTCTGGGAATTGAAATGTTACAGACTATGATTTCTGACAGTAAAATTAAGCTATTAAGCTAGAAATTAATAATGAAAAATAAAGTAAAAATTAAACAGTACTCTTCTAAAAACTATTTGGAGAAATAAATCACACTGGAATTTAGAAAAATATTTTAATTAAAAAACAATGGAAATAACATTCTAAAACTTGGGGGATGAAACAAATCTATGCTTTGAGAGAAGCTTATCCCCTTTAATATATTAGAAACAGGATTAAAAACAAGTGTTGATCTCAATAAGTTGGAAAAAGTAGCACGTTAAATCTAAAGAAATTAGAGGGAATATAATAATAAAAATAGTGGCAAAAATCAATGAGATAGTAAGTAGGCACAAAGTAGAGAGGATCAACAAAGCCAATAAAGGGTGCTTTACAAGGATTAATAAAATTAATAAGCTTCTAGCAATAAGTATGAAATGAGAGAGGAGAACAGGGAAAAGGGAAGGAAAGGAAGACTATTATCAATATTAGTAATGAGAAAATGGATAATTAGAGATGCTATAGACTTTCAGAGGTTAATAAGAATACCACAATCAACTGTGTGTTATTAAATCTGAAAGTACAGGGATAATGAGCAAACTCTTAGAAAAATAATAAATCAAGACTATCAAAGTAAGAATCAAAAAACCCATTTAGGAAGATGGAATCATAATTTAAAAGTTTCTGGCACAGAAAACACTTAGAATCAGGTAGACTTGCTGGTGAAATGTTCATTCTTTAACTTTTAGGAAAAAGTCTCACTTCGTACAAATTTGTTTTAGCATTTTTTTTTTTCTTTTTTGCCACTATAAACAAAAGACCTGACAAGAACATTTTCAGAGGAGGAAACCTTTATGTGGTGCTCATGTTTTCAGAGGTCTAAGTCCTTACTTACAGCTGATTCCATGGCTCTGGGCCCAAGGTGAGGCAGAACATCATGGTGGAAGTGCGAGGACAAGGGAAATTCAGGACAGGGACAACAGAAAGCAGAGAGACTTCTGCTCACCAGAGATAAAATATATGCCCAGGGTAACCTGTCTTCTCCAGCGATACTCTACCTTTCTACAGTTATCACCTAGTTAGTCCATGTCAATAGAGTAATGCACTGATTAGGCTAAAGTTCTCATAGCCCACTCATTCAATCTCTAAACTTTCTTGCAGTCTTACACATGAGTTTTTGGAGGACATCACATATTCAAACCATAATAGAACTATTCCAAGAATAGGGAAAAAGGAAACACCAATATATCAGTAAAACTATAGTAACAAAATCTGACATGGACCCTATAGGAAAGACCTTACAGGAACCAAATTCATCAAGAACATATATGTAAAAATCCTTAGCACAACATCAGAAATTGAATTCAGTGGTATCTGTAAAGGATATTGTGTAGAGTAATGAAAGCATTTTATACGGAATTTCATAGAATTAACATATTAAGAGAAGAATAGAGAGAAGTCATTTGATATAGAATTAAGAACTTAAGCTGATAAAGGTATATAAATAAAACATTAAAAACAAATATTTAATTGCTGAATCTTGACAATTATTTTATAAGTTAGGGAAGAAATTACATGTATAACTAAACTCAAAAACATGTAGGGATGTACTTATATATTCTTGGATTGAAAATCTTCATATTGTACAAATGTTAGTTCTTAAATTGATTCATAAAGTTAATCTAACCCTATTCAAAATCTTAGCAGGTGGTTTTATATTTGGGGGGGAAATTGACAAGATTGTTTTGAAACTTCTGAAATAGCTGATACAAACTTGAAGATGAAGATCAGAGGTTGAAGACTCATACTACATAATAACAAGACTTATTATATGTTAATCAAAATAGCATATAATCCATATATTAGGAGAAAAAAGAGCCAATTGATAAAATGCCAATTAATTCCATGGGCTCCAACTGCATAGCCACTAGAAAGGCTTAAACTAAATGATTTTTATTACTTGGGATTGGCAAGGTTTGGGGGCAACTCTCATACATTGCAAGTGGTAGTCCAAATCACTACAATCACTTTGGAGAACAATATCTGGTAAAACTGAACTTAGATACCCTCTGACTATCATCTCTGTGTATGTAATCATCAGAAATGTATATACATTACATTTGTACAGCATTCATAATCAGGCAAAAACTGTAATAATCTACACAATGTTCATCAAAGGTAGAATGGATAAAGACATTGTGATATAGTAGTATAAAATACTTTATAGCTGTGAATATAAATAATTTGTACATGCAATAGTAGGGATAAATGTCACAAGAATAATGTTACTGTAAGAAATCTGACACAAAAGTGACAAACTATACTATCCCACTTTTGTAAAGTTCAAACCCTGGCAGGATGACTCTCTTAAGTGTCTTGTCATTTATTACTGTGGGAGTTTCTGAATTGCTAATAATAATCTGTTGTTTAGACAGGTAGATATATTCTCCCTGTTCATTCATTAACAAGTACATTTGTGGTTTGTATGGTTTTCTGCATAAATATTGTATTTGAATATAAACCTTTATTAAAAATTATGTAGATCACTATAGTTTGAAAGAGTTCAAGTAAAAATTTTTAAAGTAAAAATTTTTAAAGTATCTAGTATTGTTTTAAGCTTGGAAGTTTTTTTTTCTGTCAAACAGGATGGTGTAAATAAAGAGCCAGACTTTGGGATTAGGCTATGTTTTGTGTTTGGATCTTAAATTTACTGCTTATTAGATTTATGAATATTATGGTCTGGATCTGGAATGTCCCCCCAGAGTTGCATGTGTTCAGACATGGGGCTTTGGGAAGTAATCAGATCATGCGGGCTCTGACCTCATTGGTGGATCGATCCACTGATGGCTGTTTGGATTACTAACTAGTATATGGACCTACTTGGAGCAAGCAGGTCACCGGGAGTTTTCCCTGGAAGGTATTTTCTCTCTTAGCACTTCTCTGTTTCCTAGCAGCTGTGAACTGATCAGTCTGTCACTGCCACACCCTTCCATCATGGTATTCTATTTCACTTTCACTTTAGGCGCACAATAATGGAGCCTAAAGTGAAACCTCTCAAATCATGAGCCAAGTTCTAACTTATTCTTGTCAGTTTTTTTTTTTTTTTTTACAGTCACAGCGATAACAACAACAACAAAAATGCACACAATGACCTTGATTTTATATCACTTAGTTTAGGCTTTTACTTCTGAAAATATACCTCTGCAGTAATATGCATTATGCATCAATAGACCTAAATAGTGATCTCCCTCTTTGTTTTGCTAGAATATTTTTTTTGTGTGTTCAGCTCTGCTTAAAGAGTAAAGGCAGCATGTTCCCAGGATGGCCTACAGCCAACAGATGTGGCTTTGGTTGTTGCTATATTTCTGTTTTTACTCACTTGCAAAAAGCCAATTGAGAAAAAATATAAGGTGCATTTTGCATACAATCCACGATTACTTTGCTTCACAATCCTTTGTCTGCCCTGTTTAGATCCTAGGCATGCCAAAGCATAGAAAAAATAAACAAAACTTATTTCCCCACACTGAAGCCTCAGTCAGAAAACTCATTTATTTCATTTCTGCCAGAAGCAAGTATCTTCACAGTCCTCCCTCCTTTGCCTTTTAGCTGACACAGAACACCTGGTTGCCAATTGCTAGCTGATGATAATTAGCTTTCAATTATCACCAGTTACATTTTCACCTGTTCAATTTGCAAATTTTGAAATTTTTGGCTTGTCTTATTAACAAGTTATGATCATTTCTATCTTAGGTACACCTGTCAATGTGAAAGGGGGACCGTTTCTATCACCGGGGAATTCCCCCTTCATCTGCTATTCTGTCCAGTTCAATCCATCTGGTGTTAGATGGGGACACAGTCCACAAACATACACTGGAGAAACTCATGTTAGTCTTGTATTTCCAGGCTGTCCTGTTTTCCTGGAAGTGTCTTAATGGCTTTCCTCACTTTGTTCAAAAACAGCCAAATATTCCTTTATTTTTGTAAAGTGGGTTTCCTAAGAATTAACTAAAACAATAGCCAGAGGATATAACAAATGGGTAAACTTTTAACAATGGAGTCTTATGATAAATTTAATAATGGATTAAGATTTGGTAACCAATGTGTCATTCAATGTTTTGCAGCTGTGATTAAAATACCTAATGAGAGAAACTTAGAGGAGAAAATGTTTATTTTAGCTCACGGTTTCAGAAGTCTTAGTTCATGGTTGCCTAGCTCCGTTGCTACAGATCCTAAATGAGGCAGAACATCACGATAGAAGAAAGTGGCAGAGGAAACTGCTCACCTCATCATAGCCAGAAAGCAAAAAGATAGTAACTGATGCGCCAGTGACAAAATATAAAACCTACAGGTGTGCCACCAGTGACTGACTTCCTTTAGCCACATGCTACTTACCTACAGCTACCAACAAGTCATGCTATTCAAATTTTTAATTGATCAAATGAATCAGTCAATGATTAGGTTATAGTTCTCATAATCTAATATTAATATCCCTGCATTAACACAGGGATATTAATATCCAAACCATCCCTGTCCAATCCTGGCTGCCAAAACACACTTACATCTCACTGTTAAAGGGTAGAGACCCCCTGATATAAAACAAATATATCTAGGTAAGATCTACCAAACCAAAATAGCAATTAAATCTTTGAGTTGTGTTGACTGTGGTAAAAGGACAGTAATACCCGAGACAAAATAATGTGGTCATGAGTTAAGGTCATTGTGACAATTTCTGTGAAGCAACCCCATTCCTCTGGAGCCCCACAAGCTGCCAGTTTCAGATATGGATGGTTTAGCTCCCTGCCTACCCTGCCCTGCTAACCCAGCAGATGCAGCCTGAAATAGATAAACTGAAGTTTGCTGTTTGCAATTCTTGAAATAAGACCCCTCTCGTAAGCCTGCCAAAATTTTTGTGGTTTTCACCTTTAAAAATAGCTTGCTTGAGTTATTCATGGCTGCTGCCCTCCCAACTTTACTTTGGGACAGTAGCCCTGGTGCACCAGCCTATTTCTTCTCATTTCTGTTTCTTCTCTGTCCTCAAAATAAACTTTGGTTTCTTTTCTACTCTGGTCTCTGGTGGTCTCACTATGCATCAGTAACCAGATCCCACAACATCACAATGCAAAATGCGTTTATTTAGTCCATCTCCAAGCACCTTCATAGTCTTGATAGTTTCAGCAATGCCCAAAATCCAAGGCAAATGTCTCCTCTGAGACTCAAAGAAAACTATTGGGTATGATTCCACTGTAAAGACCAAAAGTAAGTTACATAGATCTAATATGTAATGGCACAGAGTAAATATTTTCATTCAAAAGGGGATAAATAGGGGCATAGAAAGAAAGGATGGGACCAAAGCAAGACCAAAACCCAGTAGCAAAAACAAGTCCTATAGCATGTCTGGCATTTTGGGCACATGTTGGTAAGAAATGATCTCTAAAGAGCTTTTGCAGCCCCAGGCTTTTGGCCTTCCCTGTTGCAGGTCACCTGGTCTCTCTCTTATGATGGCTCTGTCTGCACCTGGCAGTTTAATTTAGCAAATGTTCTCCTTACTGGCATCTCTTAATCTTGGAGGTCTCTACTTCAACTTCAGCCCCCTTCTCACAGGTTCATTCGCTGCTCTTTCAGGGGCTGCTCACAGGGTTCTTATCTTGCCACAGTTTGCCTGAGCTCCCAGGCCTTTCTTAGAAATCTTGATGGAAGCCTCCATGACCCCTAACTCCAGTGTCCTCTGTTCCTGAAGAATGGCTGTCACATGGACATCACTAAAATCTAGTGCCAGCTTGAGCAGGAGCTGGGCCTCCTTGGATCATGATGCAGCAGTCTTTGTGTGTCTGGGAAACGGAACATGGTGAAACCAATTCTGGGCAAGTAACTTTCTCGGCACCTCTGCGTGAGCAGGGTGCTCCCAAGGTCTCTTCTCAAATGAATTTTCAATTTAAAGCTCTCAGTTTGCCATGGGTGTAGTTTTGCTGATTCCTGAGATGTCCTCAAGGCATCATTCTTATTGTCTCTGTGCAAAATACTTGTTTTTGTTTAATGGCGTGAATCTCTTCAGCAACCATACTCTTTGGTTTATGTTTTGCTTGTGCTTTTCTTTCCAAACTGCAACTTGTTCATGTCTTCCTTCTCTGCTTGTTGCTTCTGTTTATCATAATAAACCTGGATAAAAGCAACCAGCAACATGCATGCACATCCTGATTGCTGTGCAACTTTGAAATTAGTCCATCACTTTTAAATTCAGTCACACACAAAGTCACAGGATATGGGCAAAAGATGAATTATAAGGGAATTTTAAATATTGTATCAGGCACGAGGCAGTACCACAAGATAGAATAATATTAAACTTAGTTTTAAGTGGACATATGACGTTGATTTATTCATTTAAAGAAAATGAATATAGTTCATACACATAAAGGATTTCAAAATGAATTGGAACAACAAAATGTAATAAAGTGATGAACTTGTGTCATATATTTTCTTTCATATTTTATTTAGAAATCAGTGCTTAAAATATGAAATAGCAATAACAAAATCATATTGAAAGGTTAAAAAGAAGAAAACCCTATTGCATATTTCTTTAACTTATATTTAACTTTATATTTTCACTTTACTCATATCCATTTATATCATTTTAGCCATGGTAGAAGTAGGCTGGGGCCAGATTGAAGGGGACATGATGTGTCAAGCTAAAGGTGATACCAAGGGCATTGCAAAGCTGGTGCTGACTTAGGAAATACCTAACTAACTACATGTAATTAAGTAAGACATTTATTACATCAAGCTAAATTCCCCCAGTTCCAGAAAACATCATGTTTCAGGTAACTTGTCATATAATCAAGTGTCTGTGGAAATTACTTCTTAAATACTAAATTAGCTCACTTTTATTTTGCGTATGTGCTTCCAAAATAAGCAATAAATACAGCATGTCTCATGAACATCTCCCTTATATGATAAATACATGAAGAGTAGGGTTGTTTGCTTGTTTGGTTTTTGTTTTGTTTTCTTTCCTTCATCTATTCTGGAATCGAAACTTCATGTCTCTGAACACCATTAAGTACTATCACATCTCTTAAAACATCAAGTTATATTTATGCAAATGTATCTACTAAATTACAATTTATTGTAATTTCTACAGAGACCCTTTATCCTTGAAATTTGTGCTCTGATTTTAAAAAGGCAGTAAATATTACGAAAGGGAGAAAAAAGATGGGTTATATTACTTAGGGATAATTTCTAAACTGCATCTTTTCAGATGGTCAAAAAACATAATTGATGCATACGTGGAAATTTTCAATTAAGTAGATTTGTCAGACCAAGCAATATGGCTTTGAGCATATGTCAACATATATACAAACTGATGTCATTTTACTAATAACAAACACTATTTGAGTCCAAAAGTACAAAAGGAACTCAGTGCACCCATGAAGTTAAGGATATCCCCCAGTGTTATAAAATGCATTTGGGAAGCATCTGCAAGTCCCCACGATGAATGAAAAATTGGCTCATTCTACTTCAGCTGTAAAGTAGCACTTCAACTTCAGCGTTCTCACGTCTTAGCCTTCTGCTGAAAGTCAGTGAAGGATGTCTAAGAACTTATAGTCATTATTAAATTCTTTAAAGTAATTTTGATTTGTGCATAACATTAGAAAATTTGATTATAATTGATTTGAATACTTAATTCCCATTCTACATTTTCCTCCAATTTAGGTGCGTATTCTCATTCAGTAGTTTAGTCTCTGAATTTTTATGACTGAAGTTTCCTTCTCAAAATACTAAAAAAAATAATCAATAGGAAAAAGATTATGGAGTCTTTAAAAATATGATATATTCCACTAAAATTCCTATCTCTGTATAGTCAGTGACTTGCATTGATAAGCCACTTATATGTACTCTGCTGGTTCACTGAGTCTATGAATTTTATTTGTGACATTTGACACTTATCACATAGCAATTGTACTTTTAATGGGACTCTGATTTTATCTGAGGGAACTGATAGATGAATACGTTTATTTCTTGTGTCCATGGGTAGAGGAAAGGTCAGGAACTTCTTATTCCAATAAGTTACTGATATCAGAAAACTATTTTGATAAAAATATCCATTTGTGACAAAATTTTTCAAAATTAGAAACGGAAAGAAAAGTTTTTAACCTGATAAAAGGTACTGAGGAGAACTTACTGAATATTTTCCCTCTGTTATGGTTTGACTACCTAATGTCCCCCATCAACTCATATATAAGATAATGCAAGAGTGTTCAAAGGGGAGATGGTTAGATTATGAGAGCTGTCAATGGGTGGATTAATACACTTGAATGGACTAACTGGATGGTAATTATAGGCAGGTGGGGTGTGGCTGGAGGAAGTAAGTCATTGGTTTTGTGCCTTTGGGGTTTAAAATTTGTCCCTGGTGAGTGGAGCTGTCTCTGCTTCCTCAGTGTTGATGTTCTGACTCTCCTGGGCCTAGAGCAGTGGAGTTGCCTGACAGAACCTCTGAAATTATGAGCCAAAATAAACTTTTCCTCCTCTAAGTTGTTTTTGTTGGATGTTTTAGTCACAGCAATGAAAAGATGGCTAAAAAACCCTTTCTTCCCAAATCTGAAAACAAGACAAGGACCTTGCTTTCCACAGTGTGATGCACTATGATACATAATGTTTAGGTGACCATTGGTACAATTGGGCAAGGGAAACTAAAAAGGAAAAGAGTCATAGTAGCTGGGACAAAAAGTAACTATCTCTTTATTAAGAGGCAACATGATTCATACTGTAGTCACTACACAGAAGAAGTACCCTTATAAACACTTTGGTCTGGATGTTGAGAACAATAGTTTGGATAATAATACCACACATTGGGGTGGAGGGAATGAAAGAACTTAACCATGTAATAGGTTTTGGGGTATAGCAGAGTAGTTTTTGAAGTTGGTATTAAAAAAGCTCGAGAGAGCAAGTAAAGCAGATTGGGCTAGGATTTTTTTAAATGGTGGTTAGTGAGTGAAGGTAGTTAGAAATTTGAGAGAACCTACTGACCCAGGACAGAGCACCCAGTCTTCCTTCTCAGTTTACTTAGATTTGGGGCAGGAGAGGAAGAAGAGAGAAATGGATCTTAAATATGTTAGCCAACAAACATCAAAAATGGATTCAAAATTTTTTTTATTAATTTTATACATAGAAGATTGCAAGAAATTTCCTAGGAATAATCAAAATTGGCAAGATCGCAAGAGAAAAGATCAACATAAAAAAGTCAATCAAATTTCTATATGCTAAAAAGGAACAGGAAATTGAGTTTTAAAATATGCCCTTTATAATAAGCTCCAAAATAATGAAATACATATGTATACTATGGAGAGAAATTAAAAAAAAAACTATGTAAATAAAGCTTTAATCACTGATCAAAGGACATAGTGTTAAGATGTTAATTATCCACAAATTGAACTACAGATTTAATATAGTCTCGAGCTTATACCATTTTGCTTTACAAAAAAAATTCTGAGACTGGGAAACTCATAAAGAAGAGAAATTTATTTGGCAAGTTTGATTGGTGATGACTGCATCCTCCAGAGGGGAAAAATGCTTTGTTCTTACATGACAGGAAGCAGAGGGCAATCTAGCCTACCAAATAGTTGTATGAAATCTCATTTATAAAGGCCTTACTTCCATGAAGCAGGGAGGGACTCTCATGGCCTTAGATCTTACCATCACATTATTGATACCTGAATTTTGAAGGTACCCACTCATATCATAGTAGGATAGTAGGATCCCAGTTTGCTTTTTGTAAAATTTAATGAGTCAATTTTAAAATTTATGTGGAAAAGGCAAAGGATCTAGATTATCCAAAACAATTTTAACCAAGAACAGATTTGGAAGACTCCCACTTTCTGATTTCAAGACTTACCATAAAACTATAACAGGACTGTTTGGTTTGATATAATGCTAAGCACAACAGCTCAATGAGCTAGAACTATAAATTCAGTAACAGATACACATATATGATGAACTAATTTTTGAAAAGTATGTTAACATATTTCAATTAGGAAAAATAAATTTTCCAAATACGACACTGAAATAAGTTGACATCTATTTGAAAAGAAGGCAAAACTTTAAACTTGTACAAACATATTAACCCCAAATAGATCATATAACAAGAGTTTTTCTCATTATAATCATTATGGAAGACTATACTAGAGAAAAATTTTGCAAGCAACGTTTACTTAGGAAGGACCAAAGCACAGACATTAAGAGAAAACATTGTTCAGTGGTACTTTGCAAAAATTAAAAACCACAGAGTGAGATAGAATGTTTGTGTTACATTTATTTGATAATAGACTTGTATTCAGACTATATAAACTTGAAAGTAAGACAAGAAAGATCCCATTTCAATATGGGAAAATTATTTGAATAGACAATTCACCTGAAAAAATATATGGATACCAAGAAGCAGATTAAAGATATTCAACATTCTTAGTTATGGGCAAATTAAAACTACCATAGGGTGCATCTATGCATGTGTTAGAATGGCTAAAATGAAGAAGACCAATAAGTCCTTGAAAACTAATTTATTATCTTTAAAAAATTACACATTGACTCATTACACAACTAGAGTGATTATACTTCTAATTATTTACTTGAAAATATTAAAGAAGCCAGTCATGGTGGTGCATGCCTGTAATACCAGC
>PVKS010044787.1:0-14145 GCA_004027875.1 Aplodontia rufa | reverse complement strand
CAGTTTCACATCTTCCTGCCCTTGTGGCCATCTCGTCCTGCACACCCAGAAAGGAGGGGCAAACTTTCGATGGCGAAAGGGGAAATGATCCTCCCCTTCGGTTTCCTCTGCTCTGCACGCCAGTCCGCACACGTTTCCCCGGCCTTCACGGTGTCGCGGGCCGGCCACCGAGCGCGGAGGAGGGACGCGCAGTTGCATCTTGTCTGGACGACACGGTGCGCACGTGTGGCTCTCCGGCCGCGTGGCGGTGGGTGGGAGGGTGCGCGTGAAGCTGTCTGTGCTGCTGTCCGACGCGCGCTCCACCGCACTGCCTGCCTTCAGGGCACGCTGGATTGCGGGACTGCCGAACGCCCGCGAATTTTGCCCCCCTGGAGACCAAAAGAGGGCCTTTTCCCTTTAGAAACTGCGGCCGGAAAGCACTAAGGCGCTGAAGGTTTCGTGTGTCTCATCAGAGTAATCTAACATCTATTAATTATTTATAGCTTCCCCAAGAACCAGTCGCCCCAAATGCCCACTCTGCCTGTGCGCACCGCCCTTAGCTGGTCGCCTAGTCCAAACCACAAACGCCGCCAGTGTGCCCTAGGCACAGGCAGAAGAGATGGCTTTGAGTTCTGGCCTTTGGGGGCAGAGGCAGGGGGAGGAAAAAGGCAATGATGTTGGGCAGGGCCCAGGCAAGACCCAGTGTCCCACTTCCATGAAGCTTAGGGGGAGGGATATTCCCTGTTCCAACTGGCAGCAATTCAGATTAAGAGAAGTGTAAGTGGCCAGGAGAGCAGAGAAAGAAATCGAGACTCTTTCTTTAAATTTTCCGTGGTGTCTGAGCGGACGCCAGAATATGAGGTCTGCAGTTCTCCTGCTTGAAATCTCAGTGGAATGGCCCTCTTTGGATCTTCTCCTGCTCTTTCACCATGAATATAAATATTTTCTCCACTTACCATATGTTACCCACGCACTTCCACAGACCCCACCGCCACTGCCCTGCTGAGCTCCTTGAAAAAGGAAAACGGCCCTCCTCTCAGCCGGGAGGGCAGCAGGAGCAGGGAGCAGTGTTGTTTAAGGGACAATGTCACTTTCCTCTTCATCAAGATTCTTTGTCAATTGCTGGGGAAATAATTGACCTCAAGCTACTTCAGTCGCAACCAATAGAAAAATGGAACTGTGATGTGTCCAGCTGTTAAGGGGAGGCAGGCCAGCAGACTGGGGAACAAAGGTGGCAGGGAACAGAGCTGACATGGAAAATATGTAAAGCTTCAGTGGGAATTCTTGGCAAACAGGAATTTCACTTAGAAATCAAATAAACAAAAACTAGAATTCCGTTGATATGTCCTATCTCCAAGGTTGCAGTCCTAAATACAGGCCTTTGAACTGCTTAAAAGGAGAATCCCAACACGGGAGCCCTTCAATACAGTTGCTGTGGTTTTGGATCTGTGACCCTTTCCTTAACTTGCACAATAGTACTTTCTTCCAACATCCTCCACTCAATTCATAGCCAGAATGATTCTGTCAGTGTCTAATTCAAGGTCCCAGGGAATGATTTGAGATTTCAGTGAGTATTGTTGGGGGGAGAGGTTGTTGTTTGAAATTAGTGGGAGAAAGTGCCAGGAAAGAAAGGGGGGCCCTAGGAGGAGCAAGAAGAGGGGTGGGGTGGGGATGGACCAAAGCCCTGGATTTGATTCCAGCATAAATAAATAAATAAATAAAGAGTTACCAGACACAGAACCAGGAAAAAAAGAAAAAATCCAGCAATTGCCTTTCCTAGGTTCCCTTGGAGAAATGATGGTTCAGAGTGATTTGTTAAAACAAATCTCATATTACAGACCACAAGATGTCCCATTTATGAGGCTGATCCTGTTCCAGTTTGGACCAATCAGGAAAAAAATCTAGAAGGACATTTGATGCCACCAATGTGGGAACAGGAAAGAGTAATACCAAACAGCAGCTCAACTAGGTCTCAGACATGAGCTGTGAGCCTGAACCGTGTGGTCTAGAAAAAAAGACTTTGGTGTTCCACATTTCTTCTTTAGTATACAACTAAATCATTGTAGTGGATGTGAGAGTTGACAAGTAGCCACATTTGAAAGAACCATGCTCCCTGACTTTTTTGGGCTTAGCCTGAAACACAAAGGGCAAAGAGTAATACCAATATGGCACAGACTCCTGTCACCTGGCAGAATTGCTCAAGAGACTCAGATGTATTTCTCAGTAGCCTGCAGGGAGTGCTGGGTGTGTGTGCAAGTCATCTGAACAGAAAGCACATCAGTGCACTGAGGGCAGTTGTACAGCCAAGACTGGTGGCATAGTCAATGCAAATATTCAATGACAAAAATTTAGTGTCACTGTAGAAATTTCCCAAAAACATGATGCATTTTCTTCAATAGAATTTTAAAAATCTATTGTCTGCTCCAAGCTGATCCTCAGTAGATAGCTAGTGAGTGCTATGGTCTGAATGTTTGTGTCCCCCAAAAATTCATAATTTGAAAGCCTAGCCTTCAACATGATGGTATTTGGGAGGAGATTATCCCATGAAGGCAGAGCATCCTGGGATCAGCATCCTTATAAAGAAGCATGAAAGAAATCCTTTATCCTTTTCACCATGTTAAAACACAGTTAGTAGGGATGGAGCTGTGGCTTGGAGGTTATAGCACTTGCCTGGCATGTGTGAGTATGTGGGTTTGCACCCCATTACCAAGTACACAAGCATTAGAGCAATGAAAGCCACATGAAAAACTAAATAAAAACTGATTCTCTCTCTCTCTCTCTCTCTCTCTCTCTCTCTCTTTCTCTCTCTCTCCTCCCTCTCTTTCTCTATCATCCTTGTCTCTTAAAAAAAAAATGCAGTTGGGGGCTGGAGCGGTGGCTCAGGGGTTGGAGCGCTTGCCTGGCATGCGTGAGAACCCAGGTTCAAACCCCAGCACCACATGCACAACTGTCAGAGAAACAAAGTCCAGATGAAAAAAATAAAAAAAGTTGATTCTCTCTTTAAAAAAAAAAATGCAGTTAGAAGAGTAACTGGGATATTACTCTTAAATATCTCAGTCCTCAAAACTGTGAGCAATAAATTTCTATTGTTAATAAGTCCCTGGTCCATGGCATTATGCTATAACAGCCTGAACGGATTAAGACAGTATGTTAATTTTTCGTGTCTGTGTCTGAAATACCCGATACTAACAACTTAAAGGAGAAAAGATTTCTTTTTGCTCACAGTTTCAGACATTTCAGTCCACAGGGGCCTGGCTCCATTGCTTTGGGCCTGAGGTGAGGCAGGAGGATATAATGTAGGAAAGGTTAACAGTTTATGGCAGCAGGGATCCTGAAGAAGGTGGGGTGGGGGAGGGGGCACATGGAACCAGGAACAAGATATATTCCCACAAAGCACAGGCCATTGACCTGCTTCCTCTAACCATGTCCCACCTGCCTACAGTTTCCACCAGCTCCCATTAGTCCATTCAGGGATCAACAGATTAATTTACTGATGAGGTCAGAGCCTCATGGTCCAATCACTTTCCAAATGCCCAACCTCTGAACATGGCTGCATTGTGGACGGAGCCTTCAATACATGAGTTTTGGGGGGACACTTCATATATCCAAACTGTAACAGACAGTGACCATATTCTCCAAATTCTCTAACCTCCCACAAGCACCCTTCCAGATCTTCCCCAAGGTTCAGTCAAGTCCTAACACAATAGCTGTATTTTATGTCTCTCAAAATGACTCCAACCAGTCATAAGTGGTGGTACATACCTATAATCCCAGGGACTCAGGAGGCTGAGGCAGGAGGATGGTAAGTTCAAGGCCAGTCTCAGTAATTTAGTGAGGTTCTAAACAATTTTGTGAGACCCTGTCTCAAAATAAAAGGGCTGGGGATGTGATTCAGAGGTAAAGAACTCCTGGGTTGAATCCCTGGTACCACCCCCCTCCAAAAATAACTCCAAAACACCAACCAGCTGAGTGGTATTTATTTAAAGAAAGAAATCCCTACTGAAGGAATTCTCCAGTTTTCATACCTATTTGAATCTGGTTAATCCCATTTCATTTGAAGCTAGAGACATTTTTACATGTAACATCTTGAAAAGAGTTAGCTCTGGACTAGTTTCTTCCTGGCTGGATCTGGTACTTTCATGTACTAGATCATTAACCATCATAATAATCACTCGATCATGAATGACTTTAAATTCACCTAAAGGTTCAAAGACAAAGCCACCGGAGTTGACTGTCTGTAATGGTAATGGATTTGCCTTGAACCCCTCTTGTTCTCTTTCAGTTTTCCTTGTGATCCCTGCCATTCACTTGCGAGAGGGGAATCAAAATTGAGGTGAAATCTTTGGCCATGATAGTAACACCGATTGGCTTATCTAAGGATGAAAGCTATGGCTTGGCTTCATTAGCCCTACACTAAATCTAATATATCAAAGTTTGAATAGGCATAGCTTTTGCCTAGAACGTATTTGTAAATTGGTAGAATCCAACATGGTTCTCAATGAATAAACACTGTTCTATTCCCCAAGAGTTCTGGACACAACCAAGGAAATTGGAGTAAAATGTCAATCAATATTTAGATTTAGGGAAATCAAATGCTTTTAAAGTGTAAATATTTCACTCTGAAAATAATAAAGGTTTCAACATCTTACAACACTACATTTTTATTGTGTGTGATTCTATTTAAGTAAAAACAAAAATGATTCAGAAAAAGCTAAAGAAAAACAATCAAATGGTTTATGTGTCTCTACTTAGGTGACAGGATTGAGGGCAATAAATGATTTTTTTTTATTTTAAAGTCTTTTATTTTTTTTATTAATTTTTTTTTATTTTTGAGCAACCTTACAAGATTTTAACAAAATAATAAATAAATGATTTTTTTCTTCTTCTCATTTTCCCAAAATGTTATTGAGTGGTATCAGCTACATTTTAGTGGAATAAAACAGATGATCATCTCATAAATATTCATTAATGATCATGAATAAGAATCATTACCAAAAAAGTGACTTAACAAGTGTATTTCCTGTTTTCTGAGAAAATAGTGACTTGAGCAAGCAGAAAAGAGAAGTAACAGAGAAAAGGAGCAGTCACTAAGTGCTTTCCACCATCTGTCTGGTGTTTCACAGAGTTATCTCATTTAATTCTCTCATGTGACAAAGAGACATTATCACTGATTTTACAGAGAAAAAAATTGAAGCCCGGAGAGTATGACATATCTAAATTGCTGAGGGTTTTCCTGGTGAAGGGAAGAGTAACACTTTTCACCATCCAAGTCTCTTTCTTCCTGCCACTTGAAAGGTATAATAGCAGTAAAGTCAACATTTACGAGGTTAGACATCAACACTCTGACCTACCAAAGCCCTTACCCTACGTTAAGACTGGCTAGACCACAGCCCTTGTCAAACACACACACACACACACACACACACACACACACACACACACAGTTATCACTGCTTGGATCAAAAATGGTCACTTCACCCAAACCCACCATGCTGTTAATTTCTCACTGACCAGTTATTAGATCCTTTCTTCTCAACAACTTGAATAAAGAAATGAACACATTATAGTGAAGTCCCTTGTGAGCTTTTGAACTCAGATCATTAAGTCAGTGGGGGGGGGTAGAACAGGAATCAGTTCTAGAGAGAGTGAAGTTTTGGAGGATGGAGTCTCCATGGATGAGCAGAGAAGAAGTTTCTGCAAAGTTGGGGAGGGGAACTGAAATGAATGAACAAGTGGCCACTTTGCCCTGGGTAATCCAGAAGAGCTGATCTCCTCCTCAGAGCATCCATGTGAGCAATGTCCCCCATGAAGCCCTTTGTATTAAAATAATATCATATTTTATTTGAGATAGCTGGACTGAATTCTTTTCCCTTACAACCAAACACCTTAGATTCCAGCAGAAATAAATATAACTTATGGGAATCACTTTCTTAAGCGTGTGCCTGATTATGCCAATGATGACCAGTATTCCCAAACTCATTCCCACTTGGATGTCTCCCAGGAACCTCAAACTCAAGATGCACAAAAGCAAACCCACCCCTTCCTGTCACAATCCTTCCCTCAACCCACCACATTTCTAGACTCAGTGAATGTCACCAATCCCTTCCAAGTTGTTTAAGTTAGCAATCTAGGAGCTATCCTCCCCTTTCCTCTCTTCACCTCCATATCCAACTTATTACTGGTTCTGGCAAATGCTCCCCCAATCCATACACTTGTCTGCCTCTCCTCTGCCCTACCATAAGCCAGGCTCCAACACCTCTTATCTGGCAAGTGCTACTGCCTCCTTACTGGTTTCTCTGCCTGGGTCTCACTACTCTCCAATAGCCAGACAGATTCTCTAATTCTGAAGTCTAATGGGTACCAACATTTAAAAAAACTCTCCTGAGGTTTTTCTGCAGTCAGTTCTCTCAGCATCCTGCCTACATTCTGCCTGGGCTTAACCTCTTTCAGTTCCTTAAAAATGTCTTGCTTCTATGCCTGAAGGACTTCCGTGCATCCTGAGCTTATCAGCATGGACCTCCTCTCCCTGGTTTCTGCTACTTTCCCATTCCTCAGCTTACGAAGCCTACTCTGACTCCCCAAGCTTAAGTATCCCTAACCCATGGTCCTGCCATCTTCTGTACACGATCACCCATAGCCCCGGAGACCTTCACTGTAATTACTTGTTTGTATTCACTGTCTCCCTTGCTTGATGGTAAACTCCAGGCAGACAGGACATTGCTCCATTGCACTCCGATGCTGAGCCCACAGTCATGGTTAGGAGGTGCTGGCGGAGCACATGTGTTCACATAGCAAGGCCTTGCTCCTGTGCTCATAGCAACATGGACACATGGGAAAGAACCAGTTCTTCTACTCATCTAATTATAGCTTACACTCCTCGAGGATCTGGAGCAAGCCTGAAAGGGACGGTAGGAGATGAAGCCAGAGAACAACAACAATGATAATATTTATTATTACCATTATGATAAGCCCACCAGAAACTTCTCCTTCCTTATCACTCCTCCACCAGTAGCCTACATTGTTATTACTATTGATTCTTCTCATTCTTAGGGTGGGCTCTTGCCCAGGACCATCATGCATGTCAAACTGACAGATCTTTTAAGAAGTCTTCACTTTAAGCCTAAGGTGGATCTACGCCAAAATACCTCTGCTGTGCATATGGAAGAGTGAGATAATGGAGTTCCCAGTGGGGCTGAGACCAGAATGTTCTCTCTCTCCACAGGCTGGCTGTGGGGACCAAGAGTCTGTAGCAGGATAACCAGAGGGGAGAATTTGGAGCCTGGGGATGGTCAGGTAGCATCTAGAGTCCCAGTCACGAAATGCTAGGGACTAGACATGCATGATGGTCTTGGAAAAGAAATAGTTTTAGTTGCGATGATCACAGATGCTTCAGTAGATGGGGTCCATGGCTGGGAAGAAGAGTATTCAGGAGAAGATGGAAGCAGTATAGTTCCAAGAATGGCCCCATACATTGGAAGTTGGGAGATTTGTGATTGAGATGGAAGATGATAATTTGGGTTTTTGACAGATTTGATTTGGGACGACACAGCAAGTTCAAGTGGAATTAAGAGTTGCAGGATGCCAGTCACAGAGAGGTTAGGGATGGAGACAACAATTTGGAGGTGATCTAGAGTCGATAGTTACAAGATGGATAAGGGTGATTCTAAGGGGTGACCCACAGACATGGCCAAAAGAAACTCCCACAGTTAGATCAAGAAGACAGAAAATGGGGGAATCATAACTATGAAGGTAGGAGGAGAAGGGAGGGAGGCAAGGGGGTTATCAATACAGCTGGGAATGCTCGACTCCCATGAGAAGCCTAACTATACACAGGCAGTCAGAGAAACTCAGGAATTTCAAAAAATTAGTATACATGTATATGCTCATTGCCAATTATAGCATGGGGGTATTACAGAGGAGACGTGAGATCCGGGAATGGATGGAGGTGGGGTGGGGGAGATCGCGGAGCAGAATGGGCCTTAACTTACTTTGCCAATATCCATGAATTCCTGAATATGTAACAACTCCCTCCAATGTATAAGACTGTGTCAAACAAATAATAATAATAAAAAAGACAGAAAACAAGATGGAAGGAAAATTTCAAGGACAGAGAGTAGGCAGAGAACAGAGGCCATCCCTAATGTTGATGAGCAGGGGTCAGTAAGGAGGTAGGAAGTCAGGAAGCTCAGGAAGGAGGACTTTAGGAAGGCCCAGGGAAGAGGGAGTTTAAGGAGGAGCCCATCTGCAAGTCCCAGTGCTGATCCTTGTAATGACCAACATGTATTTGAGTCTTTATCCTGGGCTAGAAGTGTTTTGAGGAATTCTTCAATGATCTTTAATTCTCGTGGCATCTCTGTGTCATTATCATCCCCATTTCACAAACGAACTGAATGATACTCTGAGAAATCAGGCAACTTATCAAAATCATATGGCCTGTCAATGGCAGAGCTAGGATCTAGACCATTGTCCTAGAACCCAGAGTTGGATCTTGGGAGATGGGACAAGATGGAATGGTAGGGACTGGGCAGAATGTCAGTTTTCTGTGAGTCTAGAAATCTTGACAAAACAGAGCAAAATTCTCTCTATTTTGGAAGATGATTGAAGTTGAAAAAGATAAAAAAGACTAGATTTGTTTCTGATGAAACATGGCCCTGGCCATGAGGCCCAGGGTCCTGCATTTGCTCAACTGCTGCCTCTGCCTGGGCAGACTAAGCACTGGAGATTTCTCCAGAGCCTTTTGCCTTCACTGACTGGAAATGCAGTCCCAGGGTTGCCATTCTGGGTGTGGAGGGCAATGAGGCACCAGCACTTCCTCCTGCAAAAAATAATCCTTGGAACCTAGGAAGGAGGCAGAGGCCCTGAGAGGAATTGGAAGGGGGAAGCCCAGCCTATGAGGAGCCCCCAGTGGTGAACTCACCTGAGACTAACAGCTAGGGCGTGTCCACCATGTCCCATAAAAAAGAAGCCAGAATAAGAATCACAGCAGCTACTGAGTTTGCTTACAAGTGAAAATAATTCTCTGTCCCCAGCTTAGATACCTGGGGATAAAGGCAGAAGTGTCTCCCACTTTCCTCAGTCCTTGCTTACTTTTCTTCCTGCTGCCACATTTAATATTCTTACATCTGGTACCCTTCCCCACATTGTACCCTAAGATTGCAAAATCCTTGCCCATTAAGAATCCACGTTCAGGCTAAGTGTGGTGGTGCATGCCTGTAATCCCAGCTACGTGGGAGGCTGAAGAAGGAGGCTCTCATTTGATGCCAGCCTGGGCAACTTAGTGAGACCTTGTCTCAAAATAAAAAATAGAAAGGGATGGTGATGTAGCTCAGTGGAGAAAAGCTCAGAGTTCAATCCCTAGTTTAAAAAAAAAAAAAATCCAAGTTAGGAAGGGAAAATTAGCTGGGAAAGAAGAGAGATGAACTTTTTTCAGGGACTCTGAGGTGACATAGTGCTTTACAGAAGAGAAGAACCAACTCTGCCCGCTCACTCCCTGGATGCTGGGACAGTCGAGAAGGCCGCAGATGATGCATGAGCAACATCTTAGCCTCTGGAAAGAAATCTGAAGTGTATTTGGGGCTGAAAGTCAGGTCCCTGGATATATTCTGGAAGAAGAGAAAGGAGGGCCACATCCAAGTCTGAGGAATGCTTCTGATGGACACAGACTCAGCCGAGGAAAAGCAGTGGCCTTGCACTAGTGAGACAGCTCACTGATGCCTCCCTTCAGAACCAGGTAACTGGAGGATCCAGTCCCCTCCCGCACTGAGGACTTTTCTTTTTCTCTGCTGCATTTCCTGCTTTCAGTAAACATGGCTGGGGTCAAAGTCCAGGAGATTTTGCAGGTGACAAACACAGATTCTGACCTCTGTGGCTTTGCTGGCTTCCAGTAGAAGTGAACTAGGGCAGACAGGCTACAGTCATGACAGCACCCCTGGAGTTGAGCAAATCCCCACTCTAGCAAGCGCAGAATTAGAAAGAGCCTCCCCATCACCCATTTCTCCTCAACCCTGTGACCCAGAACTTCTTTCTTTCTCCCTAAGTCTCTGCCACGTGGCACCTTTAGTTTTCAGGTCTCAGCTCAGACATCAGTTCCTCAGAGAGACTTTCTCTCTGCCCTGTCTTATTATCTTCAAAACCCCTCTCTCCTCTCTCCACCCACATAGTGTTTAAAAAATTATTTCTTGGCTTTAGGAATGTGGCTCAGGTACAACATTTACCTGGCATGTGTGAAGCCCTGGGTTCAATCCCCAGCATTGCAAAGAAAACTGAAAATAAAATATTATTTCTTAGCTCTGTCCCCCTAGAATATGAACCCCAAAAGTGCATGGCCATGGGGTATCCTGCTCTCTCTCCTATCTGGACTCTGTGGCTTGTATCTTTGTGGGTTTTATTGAAGCTGTTCAGTCAAAGAGTATCAAGTTGAATGCAATGAAATGAAAGTTTCAGCCCATAAAAAAAAGTAGTCAAATATTCAAAATGCTTTGTTGATCATCCATTAAAATTTAATAACAAATCATTAATTTTGCCCAGCTCTCAAAACGCTAGTCCTTCATCCCCTTCCCCGGTTCCCTCTTTCCTTTATTCATCAGATATTACATTTGGAACGTTGAGAATATCTGTAGACCCCCGGTGGTTAAAGGAAACCCATGGCTTTAAAAAGACGGTCATCCTGAAAATCGTATTAAACGCTCGGTGAAAGGAAAATCTCCAAAGGAGATGAAGGGTGTCAGGAGTGGGGTGTCTCCTTTCTATGAGCAGCTCTGAGGTGGAGCCTGTCCGGCTGCCCCACCCAGCGGGGAAACCTGCAGCGGTGGTCTCCTTGAACCCTTCCGAGGCCCTCAGCTCAGGACGATGCTGGGGAAGATCAGAGGACGGCAATCTCTACTTGCTGACTGGACGAAAACAGCAAAAGGAAAGGGGGGAAAAAGACTGATTCCGATGTTGCTCCCCCACCCCCATCCTTTCTTCTCCCAAAGAGCCTTCTGTTCTGAGAAATTAAAGGACTCTGATAGCAGATCACAAATTCAGGACAGAAAAGCTCCAGTATGTAGCCAGAGACTGTATTGTAGGTCACCAGACGTTGGACACTTTTTTTTGCTTATGAACTTTTGGAGACCATTCGTATAAAAGACTATTTGTTCCTGGACAAACACTCACCAGTAAAGAAGCCTTTAAGAGGAGGGGGGAAATTCTTTTTGTTTTGCATTTTCTCTTGTGGGGGGCAGGAAACAGTCACTTGCTTTACTTATTTTTCAGATTAAGAAGAACTTAGACTAATTTGTTTACTATTGTTGATGATTCGTGTTTACAAGTTCCTGTGCCATTGTGGTAAGAGAAATGCTGTTTTTAAAAAGGCCAAAAACCCACAGAAGCCTCCATATTTAGGGTTCTTCTTCCCCTTCCTGCCTCCTCACTTCCTCGTTTTCCCAGTGGTCATCAATACGAGGGCCAAGTCAAAGCAGCTAGAAGGCTATTCTTTCCCTCCTAGATTTGCTTTTAAACTTCCCTCAGATAAGCCCATCCCCGAACTTGGAAAGCAATCTCTAGCCAAAGTTCAGTGCAATTCTATTTGACAGTCACACCCCAGATTTGCTCTCCTTTAGCAAACCAAACTCCTGGCCCATTTGAATCCACACCCCAGATTTCAAACCCATACCCCTTACAGTTTTGCTCTTCCTTGTATACATTGGATCATTTCTGAAATCAAGCCAGGAAGATGTTGAATAATGTCCTTTTAAAAGACAGTGTGCCATAACTGGGTCACTAACTGGGTGAATAATCATGGTTCCCTGTAACCACAGTGACTGGGGCTTCAACCTGACTTGGTCATTTGTAAACCACAAAATGACCCAGCCATCTGCAGGGGCTGTCAGCTCTGGAGCCTACAGCTCTTCCAAGGCGGGTGGGTACCCTCCTGGCCAGCAGGAGCAATGGGAGCAGCCTCAGATAGGAGCTAAGGCCAGTCCAGGCTGGGGTCAATTCACCTCAAACCTCTTCACATTCAAGACTTTACTGGCTTCCCCTGCGCAGTCTCAGCAAGCACTTGCAACCGTTCCTAGGCGGTGCCATTCGGCAACACCAAGTCCAAGTGAGAAAAGAAGCAAATCTAGAATAAATTTCTTTTCAAGGAAAAAAGATGTAACAAAAAGGACAACTTCCCTCTTCTGAGTTTGAGGCCCTGTGCTGTGCCTATCACTTATTTATTGCACCAAAAACTTGATTAAATCCATAAAGCTTTCCCCTATCACTAGAGCAATTGAAGGAATTTTCACAACAGTAGCACTTTTGCCCAACAGTCAGGGTAAAGTACCCTAAATTACAAGAGCCTAGGTTAGGCTCTGAGCAAGATCGCAGCCACCTGCCAGGGATCAGCTCAGACCAGGAGTAGCAGGGAAGTACAATTAACCCTATTCCTCCTGCCCTCCACCTTAGCACATTCCTGTGTGGCTAAAAAGAAACTATTTATGGCCAATAGGCTATTTATAAATGAGGCAAGTCCTGACAGTAGCAGGGAAGATCTGTTCTCCCTACCATTTAACACAAGCCCCATTTCCACGCGGTGGAAACATACTTGATTTTTTCTCCTTAGTCTGGATAAAGTTAGTCCAAGGTACACAAAGGACTAAGCAACCTCTCAGTCCCTCATCAATCCCGCAAGTAAAACCCCACTTTGTTTGGTTTTTATTTTTCTTATCACATTAATTCAATCCGGTTATGACTTCTGTCTTGGGGAAAGGAAGAATGTTGTCCAAAAGGACGAACAGAAGCAACAAATGGGAAGGGAACAGACAACATTTGTGAAATCCCAAACCGGATTGGTAAGAAAAACATCATAAATTATGGATCCCTGGAGCCGCCTCCGGCCTGTCACTGCATGGTCTGTCTCCATGGACGTGCCCGGCTCTGGCGACACAGTTGTCCGGGAGCGCGGGCCTCCTGGGCCTCAGATGTCCTGACCAGCCAGGCCCCGCCGCCCCGCGGGGACAGCTAGGCGCTCTGCCCTGAGGGACGCGCCAGCTGCAGGGACATCGCCTTCCAGCCGGCAGAGCACAGGCTCGCCATTGTTTCCGGGGACTCCCGCGGGAACACTCTGAGCTGGTCTGGGCGCTCAGGTTCCAGCAGGGCCAGGCCTGGGCAGGGAACACGAGGGGCACCCAAGGCGAGAGAGGAGGGAGGGTGCGGGTTGCGCCTGCCACCCCCAGGCACGCAGGCCAGCGGGGAGCTCCGTGGTAGGGCCCAGGGGCAGCGTTCGACATCTGTGCGAGAGCGCGGAGGCGGGAGGGGACGTCGTCACACTCAGGATGTCCATCTGGACCGACTCTCCTCCAGTGCCAGCAGCCGGGAGGGAGAAGTCAAGGTTAAACGCTTCGGCTGAGCAGTGGACGGCCCCGCCCGCGCCCCGCTCCGCGCGCGCAGCCCCTGGCGCTCCAGGAGCTCAATAGTGGCCACCGCGGCCCCACCTTGCCCTTTGTCTTTCCTCCCCAGCAGATGCGCTGTGACCCCTGCTAGCACGCGTACGGGCAAGATTAAAGGAGCCTCCACCCTGTTTAGAAACTGCAACTTCAGTCCCCTGGCGCTCACCAACCCCACCTCCTTTTTGTTTGGCGACAAGTCAACCACTCGTCGTAAGGTGGGCAAACCCCTTGGTTCACATTTAAATTTGTGTGCCAAACTGACTGCTGTTACACCCCTTTAGCGGCGGTAACCAGCACCACAGAAACAATGATTAAAGTTACCAAAAAACTCATCATCGGGCAGATGTTATCTGCTGCGGGCCGCTCTACTGACGAACATGTGAAGGGTCTTTGTGTGTGTGTGTGTGTGTGTGTGTGTGTGTGTGTGTGTGTGTGAGGGGCGGGGGAGGGAGAGAGCGCGCCAACAGCCTCACCTTTGTTCTTTGGTCATTTGTCTTAAATGTACCCTTTTTAACTTAATGATGAAAGTTCTGTTACCAGACTCAAAAATAAGCTACCTTATCTGGCAAGCCCTAGTCCTAGCAATGAATGGGAGCGTTGGGGGTTCTCATGGGGCAGTGAAAAGGGAACTCCAAATCCAGCTTGAATTGTGTGTGACTCAGACCCGGGAGAAAATTGTGGGTACAGGAAATGTAGTGTGTGCGTGTTGGAGGGGGGGGCGGTTTCCTGGATTTCTGTTGCAGGAAGAAACCAC
>PVKS010044786.1:0-14152 GCA_004027875.1 Aplodontia rufa | reverse complement strand
TAAACCAGAAGAGGAGATTTCACAGAAGAAAAAGATATCCCAGAAGAAACTGAAGACCTTTGACACAGGAATAAATTCACCATAAAACTAAAAGTTTTTAAAAAGATGCCAAATTGAGATCACTTGTTGGTTGAAGGTTTATGATGCTACAGATTTAACATCTTCATTTGAGTTAAGCCTCCTGTAGTTTGAGTATTTTTGTTTGCTTGTTTGTTATTTGCAGTGCTGGGATAGAACCCAGGAATTCCTGCATGCTAAGCAAGTGCTGTGCCTGAGCTATACTCCCAGCCCACTTGTTTAGTTTTGATCATTCTGTTTTTTTCTAACCATAGAGTGAAACTCTGTGGAAGATGCTCTCTGGCTATCCATGGATTGGGACATAGTGTTGAGTTAGTGTATATCATGTATCTTGTGCAAAGTCATTCTGGACAATGACCAGTAAAGAGAGAGACTTAAGAGAACACAAAACCTGCCAATACCTGTCCTTTCTGCTTTCACATCATTTATTAATATGTCAGCAGATACCCACAGTAACTTAAGATCAGTTCTAGACTCTGTTTCAGCCTGCATGTATTCTGTGTGTATTTCCAAAGTACTGTTTTTAATGGATTCCCTGTATTAGCAAGGGGACATCCATGTAGGTGAAATACCACCCTAAGTTGCTCTACTCACTTGGTACATGGAGGATATAAGAGGATAGTTTTAAATGGATTCTAATCCTTTTTGTTTGTTTCGTATTGGGATCAAAACCCAGGGCCTTGTACATACATATATTCTATCACTGAGCTAAAGCCCCTAAAGAATTGATATTAAATTTTTCTTTAATACACTGCTGGGGATTGAAACCAAGACTTTATGCCTGATAAATAAATGTTCTACCACTGAGCCACACTCTCAGTCCCTAGTCCATTTTAGTGTGTGCTAGGAAGGAGTGGCTTTATAGGGGATCAAACCCAGGGTCTTGAACATACCAGGCAAGTGCTCTACCACTGAGCTGCATCCCCAGCCAGGAAGGAATGGTTTTAAATAAACAGTTCCACTCTCTCAGGCAACTAGGCATTTAGTGTTCATAGCAACCTGAACTTTCTCTATTCATTTAGCTGGAGGAGGAAACAGCTCTGGTCTTCCCTTCTTTCTAATTGAACTTGCTTACTCTGTTCACCAACTCCATGGCAGGCAGGCCCCAGGCTGCAGTGCATGAGGAGAATCCTGTTCACAGCCTGACTGCTTAGGTGACTGTCTTGCCTTGATGAAGCTGGTCTAGGTCAGTTGACTTACACCCCTTGGGATCTCAGACCCAGACTCAGCTCACTCCTACATAGTGCCAAATATGCTTTCACTTTAGGTTTATCACTTGTACAAAGAGTACCACAGAGAGCCCTATTTTTAAGTTGGTTACTTATCCTAGAATTATTTAAACTCCTTAACACTGAGCCTTTTCTCTGTATGCCATTTCCCACTAAAAAGAAAAAAAATGATCCTTTGAGAAATGGCTCATTCTTGGCTTGGAACAGCAATAGTTTGGAATATTTAGGCATATCTGAAAATGAGAAAACCATTGCAAATTAGTGAGGTAGTAAGTACTCTCAAGAAATAATTTTAAGAGACTCTCACTGGCCAAACAGAACAATATAAGCATTAAGAAGAAGAATAAGGGGGCTGGAGCAGTGGCTCGGTGGTTGGGGCACTTGCCTGGCATGTGCATTCACATTCCAGGGGTTCAAACCCCAGCACCACATACATGACAAAGTGTTGGAGCAATGAAGGCAGCATGAAAAACTGAATAAAATTGATTCTCTCTTTCTATTAAAAAATTTAAAAAAAAAAAAAGAAGAAGAAGGGGCTGGAGTGGTGGCTCAGTGGTTGGAGCACTTGCCTCATATGTGCATGGACCTGTGTTCAAACCCCAGCACCACATACAAAACTGTGTCAGGGAAACAAAAGTCAGATGAAAAAAAAGTTGATTCTATCTTTCTCTCTCTCTCTCTTTAAAAAATAAATAATAATAACAATAATAATAATAATAATAATAATAATAATAATAATAATAATGAGAATCTGGGGGTGTAGCTCAGTAGCACAGATCTTTCCCAATCCCCAGCTCTGTAGCAGCAGTAGTAGTAATAGTAGTAGTAGTAATAGCAATAGATTGAAACATATCCAACATGTTAAAATTCATTATTGCATAATGATTATTTAAATTTAAAAAAAAATTGGTCACTGTTGGAGGGCTCTAGCGAACAAAACCTTTACTCTGAAAACTGGTAAGCAAAGAGAAAGGAGCAGGCGTTTATCTTGCCTTTCTGTAGGGCTGTAACTCAAGGTAAACAAACTGTCCAAGAAGAAAAGTTTCTCCTTTTGAAGTGTTCTGCTGATAGACAAAGAAGGAATGTTGGGGCTGGAGGTGTAGCTCAGTGGTAGAGTCCTTGCCTGGCATGCAAGAGTCCCCGGTCCCATTCCCGGTGCGGAGGAGGGGTGGGAGGCAGAAATAGGCAGTACTTATGAAAATAAAATGGAAGACATTGGGCATTTTGGGACCACAAGGTATGGCCTCAGCTCCTCTATGTGGAGCCAGGCCCTGGAGGGCAATGCAGCAACTGAGCATGTTTAGGAGCTGTTTTTTGCCTCTAGAAATCTGCCACATCCGGCTGCCTGATTTACAGCCCCGAAGCCTATATCTGTTGGGTCCTCAGAGCGTGCAGTGCCTGGAGGACACAGGGACGTGGTGAGTCAGAATAAGGGTTGTTCTTGGAGGGAAAAGCTTCCTGGATGAGGGGACTGCGGCTGCACCTCAAAGAGCGGACGGGGTTTGGGTGAACTGAGAAGACAAGGCCAGCAGAGGTGCGAACCGAGGCGCAAACCGAGGCACAAATGAGCATGCGCAGACTGGGGAGCTAGCGTGGGTAAGCAGGGGTCTTGCCTTACGCCGGGCCTGAACTTCACCCGCAGCCCTGACTTGAGGTGGGGCAAGGACCCTGAAGGCCAAAGACCCTGGAGGAGGCTGTCGTACACGTTGAGAAGGAAAAACCAGGTTCTTCCTCCACTTCTCTTGGGACCATTTTCTCATTTTTTTTTAAGAGAAAGAAAGGGAGAAAGTGCGAGAGAGAAAGAGAATCAGTTTTACTTGTCCCATGTACTTGGGACACTATAAAATCTATAACATGTTCTTTTGTTTTAGTTTTTTTTTTTGTTGTTGTTGTTGTTAGAAGAGAGGGAGAGTGAGAGAGGGAGAGAGAATCAATTTTATTTATCTTTCCATCTGACCTTTGTTTCTCTAACACTTAGTTGTGTATGTGGTTGGTGCTGGGGTTCGAACCAGGGTCCTCACACATGCCAGACAAGTGTGATACCGCTCCAGTCCCTAATATTAAGATTAATATTAATAAATCTTAATATTTATTTGATGAAATAATTGAAAGAAACCTCTGAGCTCATAATTCAAAATCTGTATGTATACACATCTATGGGGGGAAAGGAGTTGAGTGGGGGTAGGGTTTTCACACTTTATTTACATGCTTTTAAAATATTTGTACTTTTTATAATGATCATGTCAAACTCTTGTAATCTTCTGTGAGTTCTAAATTTGAAAGGATTCAGGATACAACAGAGAAATTACCTGAATGCACTAGTTCTGAGAAGACCAGCTTAAGGTCTTCTACAGGGCACTCTTAGGCACCCCTCCATCTCCATCCTTACTGATCACACAGATCTGGGATTCCTTGTGTGTCTGTCCACCTTCCCGAGAAGACTGAAAGAAACTGAGCCTGATATAATTCACCACACCCCCAACACCAGCCCAGAATCTGGTACATAAGAACTCAGTGAACCAGGCATCGTGGTGCATGCTTGTAATCCCAGTGGCTCAGGAGGCTGAGGCAGGAGGATCACAGGTTCAAAGCCAGCCTTAGAAACTTAGTGAGGCCCTAAGCAACTTAAGGAGACCCTGTCTCAAAATAAAAAACAAAAAGGGTTAGGGATGTGGCTCAGTGGTGAAGCACCTCTGGATTACATCCCCAGCACCAGAAAAGAAAAAAAGAAAGAAAGAAAAGAAAAGAAGGAAAAAAGAAAGGTTCGGTGAACATTTCACAAAGGAAAAATATGGAAGGGTTCAAGGTGTCTCAGTTGAACTATAGCAGTTCCCTTGCTCCCTAGGTCAAGACTCCAAGCCCATGAATGGTGCAGATTCTTTGTTTTCACTTTAGTCTCTCATCAGTTGTTAGACCTCAGGCAAGTCCCTTAACCTCTCTGAGCTTTACTTCCTCATGTCCAAAATGTGCCTGAGAAGAGCAGAGGAACTTATCAATGAGGGAGCTTTTTAAACTGCAGAGCTCCACCCAAGTGATTGCTGATGCATGTTACCACATGGTACCTCTCCTGTCCTTACGTGAGTGTTGGTGCTGATGCTGTTGATGCTACAGATTGAGAGGGGTAGAGGGGCCAACACATCCACTTGGGTTCTGCTCATAGCTCCTCCCACTGTCCCAGGCCCCTGGCAGGCACCAACATGGCCAGCCCGTCTGTCTGTCACATCTCACTGCACTGCTTTGCAAAGTCAGTGTTTTTTCAGGTGTGCTCCTCTTGTCTCCCATCTGGTCTGTGAGCTCCTGGTGGGCAGTGAGCTCCTGGGGCCAGCTCCAAAGGTGGATGCTTAGACAGTGGTTGGATGAGGAGCTGGGGCCTTGAACTTAGGGTGAGAGTACAGAGGTAAGGAAAGCACCCACCTAGGGTGAAGTACAAGAGGATGTGGGAGGGTGTCCAAGAACAACTGTCTGATTCCCTATCTCCTTATGGAAGACTCAGCGGGGTTCTTTTCAGCCCCTGCAGGTTTCTGTCAACTGATTTATCTCAAAAGGAACTTGAAGGGCTCAGCTGAAGATTTGCAGCTCTATAGCTGGGACAACTGACAGCTTCTCCCAGAGCCTCAGTTTTTCCAGCAACAAAATGGGGAAAGTGATACCTGCTTGCTACCTTCTTCCTGGGGTTTCTTTGGTAATTGAAACTTTTCGCCACACTTGAAAAGGCTCAGATGAAAGGCAATGATGGGATGAAAGGCTCTTGGGGCCATCCATATTAAGTTTCTCCTGGGTTTTGAAGCTTTGGCAGAGCTGTTGGAGGAAGTGGTTCTCCAGCTAACGGGTAGTTGTGAAGCCACCTGGAGGGTGATGCAGAGTAGAATTAGCATGCCAATCAGCCACACCAAGGGCGTGAGGGCTGTGGAGAGCTGAGAGGGGAACTCTTATTAGGGAAGAAATCTGTCTTCCCTGAGAAGGGGGAACTGAGAGAACATGCTGAGGAAACTGAGCCCAAGGGATGGAGGCCAGAAAGGCAGCCTGGTAAAGTTGGATAAGACCTTCACCCTCTCTGAGCCTCAGTTTCCAGATGAGTGAAAGGAGAAGACTGCATACAGATGTTCCCAAACCTGGCTATGCATCAAAATCTCTCGGGGACTCTTATGCATGTGTGTGTGTGTGTGTATGTGCTAGGGATGGAACTCAGGGCCTTGCCCGTGTTAAGCATGAGATATACCACCAAGCCACACCCAGGCCCCAGAACTCAATTATTAATTTATTTCCAACCATTTCTCAATTGTACATCAGGAATCAAAGTACAACAAAACTGAAATCCACATAGACAGTCTTTCCACTACTTTTTAGCCAGGTTTTATTCTTCCTCTTGAACACTTTTTTTAAAAATTAGTTTTGTATATAGATAATCCCTAAAACTATTTTGAGTTGCCAATCTCTTTTCTTTCCTCCAGGCTCTCTTTGGTGGAAACCAGTAAGCCAGCAGAGAGGAAGGCAGAAGGAATGACAGATACTGGATTGTCCACAAACTCTCAAAATATCAGAAAAAGGAGAGTTTATGAAGGAGAGATCTGGCCCTCTCTCCCTCTCTGGCTCAGAGGGTCCAAATCACTCTTCCTCTCCCTTCCCAGAACAAACTTGGAAGGACACTGGTTTCAGATTCTCACTGAGACCCAGGAAGCGTCCTAAGATGTACCCCAGCACCCACAGTGCTGGGGCCAAGACACACAGCGTCTACTCCAGAAAGGATCCCACTATGTCCTACGAATAGCACAGGAGCCTCGTGCTCAGCAGGGTACGAAGGCCATCTGTCCTAGCCAACTCACGGAAATGGGAAAAAAACAGTGTTGTTGCAGAGGCAGAGAGGACAGACAGAGATAACCAAATACCTGGTGGGTTTTTCGTTTGTACTAATTTCTTCAGCACCAGGTCCCTCTTGCTCTCCCGTTTCCAGTTTTCTAGGATTCTCTCCCACTCCAAATGTCTGGAGCTTTTTAGAGTTATGCCCTGGTTGTACATTACATCACACAAAGCCTGGCAGGCAGAAAGTGGCCTTCAGTTGCCCAGGCAGTCTCTGTCATTTCCACCTCTCTGTTCCCACATGCAGCCATATTTTCAACTAACGGCTAATAAAAACCCGAAGGACTGAATATATTGGGATTATTTTTCTATGCAATATTTTTTATTTTTATTCCTTTAGCAAGAGAGTGAGAGAGAAAGAGAAATAGAGAATCCACTTTCTTTGTTTTTTCATCTGGCTTTTGTTTCTCTGACATTTAGTTGTGTATGTGGTGCTGGGATTTGAACCTGGGTCCTCACACATGCCATGCGAGCGCTCCAACCGCTGAGCCACCACTTCATCCCCTCTATGTAATCTTTTTGTAGACTCTGACCAGTAGTGTACTTCATGTAGGCCTCAGTTATAAACCTGCTTATGAAACTTTGCTCCAAGTCACACCCACTTAGAATGAACAGTGATTCAGTACAATCCAATAGTAGCCCTATTTTATCTACTGAGAGGAGGAAATAGTGGCTCTGCCAAGCCAGGCACTGTTCTGCACACAGAACCTCAACCAACTTCCCAACAATCCACTCTTCATCTACTATTTCTCTCATTGGACAGGTTGTGAAATTGAGGCTCTGAGAATGTAACTGACCAGCCCAGGATTCCACAGCTTGTATGTGGTAGGGATGGATCTGCCATACTTTCAAACTCCACTCAGTTCCTACCAGAAACATGTGGACTGGCACTCTAGTGGAGACCAGGGGCAAGCCAGAAGCCCCTGCCTCAGAGCATCCCTGCCTTCTTGCAGTCGTTTAGGATCATCAAGAAATCAAGTCATTTCCCCTATAGGAACCCAAAGAGATTGAGTCTTGAGACAGTTACAAATTTGGGGACAAAGCATGCATATATTCCCTGACTCTGCTGCAGCTTGCCATCTGGTCAGTGTGCCCTCCTTCCTGCCCTCTCTCAGCACCCCTAAAGGAGAATCTGGTCACTGTTTCAAAGTATACAAGTGTGGCATTTAGCATATCCACAATGTTCTGTAACCATCATATCTATCTGATCCCCAAATAATTCTATCACCATTGAAGGAGACTCCATACCAATAAGCAGTCACTCCTCCTTCCTCTCAGTTTCTGGCAACCACCAAGTTGTGGGTTCTATCTCTATAGATTTGCCTGTAATGGATATTTCAAAAAAATGCAATCATACAAGAGGTGACCTTTTGTGCCTGGCTTCTCTCGCTTAGTACAGTATTTGCAAGATTTATTCAGTGTTGTGGCAGACGTAGCTGAATAATATTCCAATGTGTGTCTATCACCATTTACCTATTTTACAGTTGCAAATACTGATACTTTAGGACTGGGATTAAATAATTTGCCCAAAACCTAGTTATGCCATCTACTTAGTAGCTAAGGCAGGGCTTGAACCCAGGTCTGTCTGACACTATAAACTACCTCCTCACCACAACTATTCTCTAATATGCCCCCATTCCCTTCTCTCAACTGCAGTATTATACTTCCCCATTATAGAGACACACAGTCTCCAGTCATGCTTGGTGTGGTTTATGCAAACTTTGGATTCCTAAAGACTGGGACCACCATCCACACTTTTCTCCTCCCTTCAGCACTGGATAAAGAAGAGATGCACAGAGAATACGTGTTAGTTGGTACCTTTCTCCTCTACATCTGACTTGATTATAAACCAGCACCAGTAGAGGATTGCTTGGGTGAATTATGATGCCTTCATAAGATAGAATACTATGCAACTATTAAAAATGGTGCTGTGAGGTGGGTGTGGTGGTGCACACCTGTAATCCCAGCCACTCAGGAAGCTGAGGCAGGAAGATTGCAAGTTGGAGGCCAGCCAGGGCAAGTTAGTAAAACTCTGTCTCAATAAAAAATAAAATGAGAGGGGGATGTAGTTCAGTGGGAGAGTACCCTAGTTTCACTCCCTGATATCACAAAAAAGGAGGGGAGGAAGGCATTATGAAGCAGCAGATATTGCCACGGTGTCATGTTTTGGATCTGGAATGTCCCTTCCCCAAAGCTCATGTGTTGAATTCAATGCAGCAATGTCCAGAGGTGGATAATGAGGGCTCTAACCTTGTCAGTGGATTAATCCATTTGATGAATTATTAATTTTATTTTTTATTTTTTATTTTTAAGAAAGAGAGGGAGGGAGGGAGAGAGAGAGAGAATCAGTTTTATTTATTTTTTCATCTGGCCTTTGTTTCTCCAACACTAAGTTATATATGTGGTGCTAGGGTTTGAACCCAGGTCCTCACACACACCAGGCAAGTGCAAAGACCACTGAACTACTGCTCCAGTCCCCATTTGAAGGATTGATAATTTGAATGGACTACTGGGTGGTAACTGTAGGTAGGTGGGGCATTGTTGGCGAAAGTACATCACTGGGGTAATGCCCTTGCCACCCTTTTTTTCCTCTGTATCTCCTTTCCAGTTGCCATGAGCTGAGCAGCTTACCTCTGCCATGCCCTTCCTCCATGATTTTTTTCTTTTTTCTTTATTTTTTAAAGAGAGAGGAACAGTGAGAGAGAAAGAGAAAGAGAAAATCAATTTTATTTAGTTTTTCACTTGGCTTTCGTTGCCTTGACAATTTGTTAAGTATGTGCTGCTAGGGTTTGAACTTGGGTCCTTGTGCATACCAGGCAAGCACGGTAACCACCGAACCACCGCTCCAGCCCCTCCACCATGATTTCTGCCTTGGAGCCAGTCAACCATGGACTGAATCCTCTGAAACTATGAGCCAAAATAAATGTTTCCTCCTTTAAGTATTTATTGTCACAGCCATGAAAAGCTGGCAAACACATGTGGGAAACATCTGCTCTGAGTAAGAAAAACAAACTATACAATAAATCAATATGGGAAAACAGCATTTTTCTTGAAGTAAAAAGCTACACATGTACATATTCACAGAAAAAAACATTGGAGGAATATCTTCTGAAATTCTAACTGTGCTTATTTTTATTTAATTTATTTAGGGGTACTGAGAATTGAACCCAGAGAACTCTATCACTTAGCTGCACCCCAGCCCATTTATTTATTTATTTATTTATTTTAATATATTTATTTTTGAGACTTGGTCTCACCAAATTGCCTACATTGGCCTTGAACTTGAGATTCAAGATTCAAGGCCTTAGCCTCTTGAGTCACTGAAATTACAGGCATGCACTGGGTTTAGTTGTATTTATTTTTAGAAAATGAGATTATAGATTGTACTCACTAGATTTGGGTAAAAATATTCTAAACAAACATTATTGTAAAAGTCAATCAATCAGTGTAGGGCATGGTGGCACACACCTGTAATTCCAGTCACTCAGGAGACTGAGGCAGGAAGATCACAAGTTCTAGGCCAGCCTCAGCAACTTAGTGAGATCATGTCTCAAAATCAAAAAAAAAAAAGGGCTAGGGTTGTAGCTCAGTGGTTCAGTGCCTCTGGGATCAATCCCCAGTACCAAAAAAAAAAAAAAAAAGACAAAATAAAAACAATCAATCAGATTAATTCGCCCCATAGAAAAATTGCTCAAAGGCCCCTGGCTGCTCAGTTCCCACTCCTCAGTGAATGCCCCTCAGTGGTTTTCAAAACTCTTACTGGGGCCTTGGGGATGTGTCTAGAACCAGGAGCATCCATTCTTGTCTGATGGAAGGCCAGGTTGGTGCAGCATCCAGGGGGCAGAGAGGCCTGAGGAAGTGGAAGGACTGATATCCTGAGCAGATCTGGGGTGCAGCTAAGTGATCCATTGATCCCTTCCCTGCTCCTTGGTTATAAATTCCCACTTAAAAATAAAAATAATAAATGAAAATGGATCCAAAACTGTGGTATATATAAACTATGGAATTCTACTCAGCAATTAGAAATAACAATATTGCAGCCTTTGAAGGGAAATGGATGGTAATGGAAGAAATCACACTGAGCAAAGTTAACCAAACCCAAAGACTCAAGGGTCAAATGTTTTCCCTCATTTATGGAGGCTAGAGAAAAACCCATGCTTGGGTGAAAGATTGTTAAACTCATACAATAGACTCAGCCAAAGCGTAGCAATACATAATCTAGGGGAGCCATAGATGTGTAGGTGGGGAGAGGGGAGACTCTGGGGTGGTGGGAGGAGAGGGAAGGAATATAGGGAGGGATCTAGAGAAACAATCAACAATGAGAATCTAAATAATACTTATGCAATCAATTAATTTTGGAAAATTCACAATCTAAACATTTATATTGCTTGTAGGGGCAAAATATAGAAGAATCAAGAGACTGGGGTGAAGGCAACGGGGTGATTTGGGTTTAAGAACAAATGCATATCATATTATTAGTTTATATGCATTTATGATTGTGCAATAACTCAACTCCTTAATAAAAAAATAAAAAATAATAAATGAAATTAATTCCCATTTGCTCCTGCTGTTTAGAGTTGAGCCCTTTTCTCTCTCTCTTCAACAAGACTGTAATCTCTATATCTAACATGATGTTTGTGAAAACAGATGCCCTTACTAATCTTTTACAAATAGCATTTTAAAAAATAGTCTTATCGGGCTGGAGCGGTGGCTTAGCGGTTATGGCACTTGCCGAGCATGTGCGAGTATGTGAGTTGGAACCCCAGCACTACACACACAACGAGGTGTCCAAGGAATGAAAGTCACACACAAAAAAAATAAAAATTGCTTCTCTCTCTCACTGTCCCCTCTTTCTTTAAAAAAAGAAGAAAATACATTAGAAAGAAGTTAATTAAAGATAAAAGTCCCTAATTTACTAATAACTTTAGTATTTTGTGCTTATATTAAATACTCTGTTATAGTTATGGAATCTATATTTTGCAGTTCTTAAAATGTATGATATAATGAATGTATCAGCTATAATTAGTATTAGTATTAAGGATTAATAAATAAAATCTGTGGGGCTGGAGTGGTGACTCAGTGGTTACGGCACTTGCCCAGCATGTGTGAGTACACGGGTTCAAAACCCAGCACCACATACACAGCTAAGTGTCAGAGCAATGAAAGCCACATGAAAAACTCAATAAAAATTGATTCTCTCTGTCTCTCTTTCTCACCATCCTTCTCTCTAAAATAAATAAATAAATAAATAAATAAACAAACAAACAAATAAAAAATCTGTAAGGAATCAAAATAAGAAGAAAATACTGCCTGATCCCACAATATGGCTCTTGCATGCTGGTCTGTTCCCTGAGGCTCTGCCTGTTCTGCAGCCTCACGCAATAGCAACCAGAGTCCTGCTTTCAGGACAGCTTTAAAAACATTGCTTTGACATCTTTAAAGAACATTTTTTAAAAGTTCTTTATTTGTAAAGTCAATGTTTATTGTGTTAAGTTTGAAAGTCATAGAGAACTACAAAACAAGAACATTAAAATCTTCTAAAATCCCTTCCCTCAGAAATACTGTATATTGAATTGTTGGAGAATTTTTTTCAAGTGTTTTTTTTTCTGTGTGTGGGTATAATAAACAGATATTTGTAAAAGGGTCATAATTGGAATTATATTGTCTATAGAGTTTGGGTCCTGATTTTTTACTGAATATTGTATTGTTCCCATTTTACTTGCCAGTAAATACTCCTTGAAAACATTATTTGGTTTTTTTGTTTGTTTGTTTGTTTTTTAAAGAGAGAGGGACAGTGAGAGAGGCAGAGAAAGAGAGAAACAACTTTATTTGTTTTTCACATGGCCTTAGTTGCTCCAACACTCAGTTGTGTAAGTGGTGCTGGGGTTTGAACCCAGGTCCTCATGCTTGCCAGGCAAGCGCCGAAACCAATGAGCCACCGCTCCAGCCCTGAAAAGACTATTTTAAAGTAACAGTGTAAAGACGATGCAGCATTCTCTCTGTCACACAAACATCTGAAAGCATTCCCCCCGTTGGGTATTTAGGTTGTTTTAGAATCATAACCTTTCATTTTGCTATTGCACATGATGCTTCAATGAACAACAGGTATTTGAGAATAAGGTGGCAGGATAGGCAGTGCACGTGCAAAAAGAAAAGGGTGGGGGACGTTATTGCTTTTACCAAATAGCATCTCATGCCTGGAATTCTAGCTATTTGAGAGGTTGAGGCAGGAGGATCCCTCAAGCCCAGGAGTTTGAGGCCAGCTTGGGCAACATAGAGAGACTCTATCTTATTAGAGAAGAAGAAAAAAAAATGTTATCTTTAAAAAGTGAATAGATGCAGCCTGGCATACAGGCCTGTGCCCTGTGGGAGGGTGTGGCAGTTCTACAATATTGGTGCTTAATATAAGGTCCTTTATAATTGAGGCTTTGTTTGATTACCACCTTTATATCTTCCTCAGCCGGATTCCTGCTGTCTGACACCTGGGAAGCCAACACCATGGCCCTGCTCTGGGGCTTGCACACCACATTTTCCTGGGTGTCAGGACTTCCTGCTGTTTGAAGATATGCAGTGAGACAGGGAAGCTACTGACTTTTAGTCAGCTTTAAAAACATTGTGAGCCTCATCTGGCCACTCTGACCCCAGCATTCTCAAGGGGAAGAGGCATTTCTGCTTTTCTCAGCCCTGGGTACAGTGGGACTGGTGACTGATGAATTGGGCTAGGACCCTAGCCGACCAGCAACACATGGTTCAATCATCTACCATTCCAGGTCTGACTGGACAGTCATAGAGTCTAAAACATATTCTGTAATGATTTGAGCATAGAACCTGAACTTTACAAATAAACATGGTGAATTTGTGCATGGTTTTAACATACATTAAAATTTCCGGAAAAGCTGGATGCTGTGGCACATGCCTGTAATCCCAATGATTCAGGAATCTGAGACAGGAGGATCACAAGTTTGATGCCAGCCTCAACAATTTAGTGATGCCCTCAAAATAATGTCTCAAGGGCTGGAGCGGTGGCTCAGCGGTTTCAGTGCATGCCTGGCAAGCGCGAGGACCCAGGTTCATAACGCCAGCACCATGCACACAACTAAGTTTTGGAGCAATGAAGGCCATGTGAAAAACTAAATAAAGTTGTTTCTCTCTTTCTCTGTCTCTCTCACTGTCCCCTCTCTCTTTAAAAAAAAGAAGGGGGGGTGGTGGCTGGGAATGTAGCTCAGTGGTAAACTGTCCTTAGGTTAAATTCCCCATACCAAAAAGAAAATTTTTATTTTCCAGAAAATTGTCTGGTGTGTAAACTGATTTTTTTTCCTTAAGAGTTATTCAAGCCAGGCACAGTGGTACATGCCTGTATCCCAGTGATTCAGGAGTCTGGGGAATGAGGATTCTAAGTTCAAAGCCAGCTTCAGCAATTTTGCAAGGCTCTAAGAAACTTAGCATCATGTTCCTTCCCAGACCACCCTCAGTAACGTTTGAAAAATTATGCATGTAAAGCAAGGCATGATGGTGCATACCTGTAATCCCAGAGGCTAGAGAGGCTGAGGCAGGAGGATCTCAAGTTTGAAGCCAATCTCAGCAACTAAGTGAGGCCCTAAACAATTTAGCAAGACCCTGTCTCAAAATAAAAAATAAAAAGGTCTGAGGCTCAGTGATTAAGTGTCCCTTAATTTAATCCCCGTACCAAAAAAAAAAAAAAGTACATTAGTGAGCATTTATGTGTGGGGGATATATTCTAAGACCCCACCAGTGAATGTCTGAAACCTTGGATAGTACTAAACTCCGTGTATACTGTTTTTTTTTTCCTATACAGACATGCCCGTGGTAAAATTTACCTTATGAAAAAATCTATTTTTTTGGTACCAGATATGAATACAGGGGCACTTAACCACTGAGCCACATCCATATCCCCAGCCCTTTTTCTTTTCTTTTTCCTCTTTCTTTCTTTCTTTCTTTCTTTCTTTCTTTCTTTCTCTCTTTCTCTC
>PVKS010044785.1:0-14162 GCA_004027875.1 Aplodontia rufa | reverse complement strand
AAAAAAAATAAATTAAAAAATAAAAAAAATGATTCTGTTTCTCTCTCTTTCACTGTCCTTTTCTCTTTAAGAGAGAGAGAGAGAGAGAGAAGGAGGAGGACTGGAGTGGTGGCTCAGCTGTTACAGCCCTTGCCTGGCATGCATGTGTACACGAGTTCAAACCCCAGCACCACGTACAAAATGAAATCTCAGAGCAACGAAGCAAGAAAAACTAAATGAAATTGATTCTTTCTCTCTGTCTGTCTGTCTGTCTCTCTCTCTCTGTCCCTCTCTCTGTCCCTCTCTCTTAAGAAAAAAAAAGTTAGGAAGGATTAGGAATGAACACTGGGTTAAAAAAAAACTATTATTTAAAAGTTAGGAAGAATTAGGAATGAACACTTTTCATCCAGCCTCCCTCCTGAATGAAGGACAAAATAACCCAGCAGTGATATGGTGACATTCACCAAGAGCCCTGAATTATTGGACCTGGGGATGGATTGTAAAATTAGAACTGATCAAATAGGAGAAAATTCATCCCCACTAAGCCAGGCTCTGGGTTCTGCCCACCGTTCACTGAATCATTAATACGATATTTGCTACAAATAATGCCTGCACACATACATATAGCTTCTCACTTAGTGAGGACAACACTAGTTTTATCATGAATAAAAGACCACCTGGGCATCAGCATCAAAAAAATAATTATTGTACTTATTTTCATTTTACTTATGCAAGCAGCACAACCAAAGAACAAGATCAAAGTATTTTCTCCCCATCTTGGAGTGCACAATTTCCACTGAATTTCTCTTTCAAACCAGCTCTAGGGTAATTTCCAACTCATCCAACGTGGCAGGGCTGTTAGCTCAAGCTCACCAGGAAGGAGGGACCGGGTCTGGGAATAGGGAGGAAAAGTAGGGGGAGGTCACAGATGGGGTCCAGTGTGATTGAACACCAGGGTCACCAATGAGAAGGGGAACTTCAGGATCCTCATCAGTTCTCAACGGGACACAAGCTGCAAACTTTATGACACTGAAGTTTTGTGAGGAATCAACTCATAGGATTAGCTGCGATCATAAGTAGAAGAGCCACTCAGGACCACTCAACATCTTAAAAGGCACTGCCAAGTTATGGCTTCCCCCTTTCACGTATACCAGAGGAGAAGGTGCAGAGAGCTAGCTGTGCATGAGGAGCAGCAAAGGAATAGCACAAAACCTGCACACACTCCCACGAAGCAAGGCTGACCTCAGGCCCATGGGGAGCATGGCTCAGACACAAATTCTCCTGCCAATTCCTTCTGATGCGGGTAGGGGATCCAGCAACCAGAGCCCTTGCCTCTCTGGCAGTTACACTGGAAGATCCTTTCAAATCTCCCTTTACCACACATGTAGGGAGAAGTGGTACCTGGGAGTCCCAAGAGAGCGCCCCAAGGTCTTCTGCATCAGCAGTCCATCCCTTCCACTGCACTTGCTAAGGCAGGAATGTGGGCTATTGTTTTAGGAACATTTTCAACAGTCAGAGTCAAAAAGGAGAGGAAAGAATAACCACTTCTTCATGGCTCTTTATTAAAAAGAAAAATAGATGAACCGGAACAATACATTACATCCCCAGAGTTTTCCATCAATGAGGGCAGTGTGTTGGAATACAATGTGTGTCCGCAATTATACCAGAGAAGACAAATGCCGTCTGCAGAATGAACTGACAGAAAAGTAACAAGCAACAATTACAGGAGATCCTGTAAAGTCTCAGGAACAAAACAACAGGAGAAAATAAACAGCAATAACCAGAAGACTATATTGCTGTATTGTGTGCATCTATGAATATGTAACAATAAATCCATTATGTACAGCTATAATGCAAATAAAAAACTTGAAAATTCTCCATGCAGAACAAAAATGGTCAGAAGATATTACAGTTGCAATGCTCCTGAAAATGACAAACAGGAAAAGGATAGAGAATTGAGATTACAAAACAGTATCCCTTTTTATGAGCAAATTTTAATTGCCCTTATTCTAATCCACCTCTCCACACCCTACACCAGGATGACAAAACTTTTTGCTACCACTTAGGCAGAGAAATCAAAGACAGCTACAATGAAATCTCCTTTTTTTGCCTTCCATTATGGGATAATAATTAAAATTTTAAGTAGGAAACATTCCATGTATATGTAGTAAGAGATGAATAACTATGATTTTTTAAGCAAAAAACACAGCTTACTCTAGTTGAAATAGTCGCCAGCTCAGAAATATTTTTTTTCCACTTGGAATAAAATAATACTTCAAATAATCATTTGGAGTGATTCCTTCTGTGCCTCTACCATTGTTATTATAAAGAGTTTGGAGTTTTAAGAGCATATTTTGGATTAAATGACTGTGGTTTCAAATTCAGGTATGTATATTTTAAAAGCTCAAAGCAGCTTTGGAAAGATTGCAGAGGAGGAGTACAGAACCAGAAAGTATTGCAATGTAGCCAAAAACCTTTGGATAAATAACATCTGGCATTAGTGGTTTGCTATACTTGAGTTTCTCAACTTCCTCTCTGGAGAAACTTAAGTCCCTTTTGGCCGGCCTCTGACTTCCTTAAAAATGTTTCTGGAAACAGATATTTCACCATCTTCCATCTTCTTTATCTGGAGAAGCACGGCAGGAATTGCTAAGGAACTACACTGAAGGGAGCAGAAGCTGGGGAACCAAGCATACTAGGGTTTGCCTGTGGGCCCTCCTCAGTCTCAATACGTGATAGTTTAAATCTGCAAACAGCAAGAGCCTCTGGCATCAGACTGATGTGGGTTCTACTTCCAGCCTCACTACTGCATGGCCTGGAACAAACATCTCACCTCCATGAGCCTCCCTGTTCTCCAAGCCTCCTTTCTCAGACTTGGAAGGATTAAGTGAGGGTCTATGAAAAAGAATTAGCCCCTGCCCAGCACGTGGCAGGGAACCACTAAACAAAAAGTTGCCAGGAGCCCCCGCACTGACTAAGACAACCACAGGTCCAGTTGACTGCTGGGCACTCCGGAAACCAACCTCACCTGATCAAATCACTTTATCTCTTGGGGCCTCCTCTGGCCCAGTCAACCTGTTTGTCTGTTTTCCTCTGTCTTCTCAGCTGCTGCCCCTTCTGACCAGCTTGTAGTTCTGCTCCATTCCTCCCTCATCACAAGTCTTCAATAAAACAACTATGTAAGAATCCCATAAAGTAAAAATAAGCAGTCACTCATTCTTCCCCTTAACTCAAGACATCTGGAAAATCTCTCTCTCCCTCTCTCCCTCCTCCTTCTTCCCTCCACTTCCACCCCCTCCCCATTTTTCCCCTCAAACAAGTCAGAGATGACATCTTATTCAGGTTCAGAACAGTGCCACTCAAACTTTTTTTTTTTTCGGTAATTTTAATGAACCTTTTAATCTCCTACTAGGAATATGCACACATTTTATAACAGGCTCCAATGTTTGACAGTATTTAAATATTATTTGAGGAGACAGAAAAGAATAAGAATCTTCCAGTTAAAACTGAGGAGGAAGATAAAAAACAGGATAATAACTAAAATTCTAGGTTTGAATTATGTGAGAAGGCACAGAGGCAATAATGGTCATCAATGTGACCCACAGTGTGTTCACTGCTGTTACATGAACCAGCTCATTCCCAGGCAGCAAGGAGGTAATAAAGAGTGCTACAGAAATGGGGGGGTAAGGATTTCTTCTTATATTAACTTCAAAAAGTAGTTGAGTGTACAGAAAACGAAATAATGAAAATCCAGGCTTTCATTTTGTATGTGTTACTTTTCTGGTAGTGTTCATTTCCCTTGTAATTCATTCTTCCTGACTATTCAAGAATCCTCACACTGTTCAATAGCATCAGTCCACTGCAGTTTTGAAATATCAAAACACTGATCCTACACCACAGACTTATTCCTGAAAGGCTTGAGAAAGAGACTTGCTTTGACCTCCTCGGAGGACACAAGCTTGTGGGGAGTGTAAATATAGTTGATTAGGGGCTATGTGATATTCTGCCAAATCCACTCACTCTTCTAGGATGTGAAATATCACCCACCTAAGGTGAGAAAATAAAACTACTGTCCTCAAATAACCTATTCAAAGCACACATCAATAAAACATAGTAAACATTATCACTTATTGTTGTCATAAATGCCAAACACTAAAATGCTGCAGATGCAAACTTGATGGCAGAATGTTTGAAAAATTACCCCAAACTATCATTTTCTGCTAATAACTAATTTCTCATTATGAAGTTGCATTAATAAAAGATAGCTCAATCCCCAGTATAGCAAAATAAATAAATGAAGATAAATGGCTCACTCTTCTCTGGAGTCTGAGTAGATGGTACACGTGGTAAACAAAGATGTACATTAGGAATAATCACAAAAGCAGAGTCAGGAGAGACTTGAGTAAATACCGGCTGCTCTAGTAGCTAAGGGGTTCACATAACAGTCCAGGGTAAACCCTCTGGATTCCCAGTTGGCCTCAACTGTATGATGGAGATGGTAGTAACTTCTCAAGGTTGGCATGAGAAATAAATAGCAGGAGGTACAGCATTTTTTTCAAACTATGAAGCTGTGGTTCTCAAAGTATCATCCAAGGACTTTTGGGGGGACCTTGATACCCTTTAGCAGATCTGCAAGGTCAAAACTAATATCATAATACTAAGTCTTGTATTTTTGTCTTTTCATTTTCATTTTCTCACAGGTGTACACTGAAGTTTTTCAGAAGCTACGTGAAGGGTGATGGTATGTGTGTAAAGCCCTGAGTTTACAAAAATAAAAAGTGATAGGACAACAGAATGCCCAGGCCACATGAGCATTCCACTATCTTCTGTTCACCAGAAAACTAAAGAGGCTTGCAAACATAAAATGATGTCATTCATCTGACTGAATTTTGTTTTAGAAAACAGACTTTTCATGAAAAAAAATAATTTTAGCAATATGCAATGGGTTTAACCTGTTCAAATATATTAATAAGGATATTAACTTTTTCTCAATTAAAAATATAGACAATCTAGATGCAATGGTACACTCCTGTAATCCCAGCTACACAGGAGGCTGAAAGCAGAAGGATCACAAGTTTGAAGCCAAACTAGGTAACATATCAAGAACCTGTGTCAACATAAAAACTATAAAGGGCTGGGGATGTAGCTTAGTGGTAGAGTGACCAAGCCCCTGGGTCCAATCCCTAGTACCCCCTTGTGTGTGTGTACACACACACACACAGAATATCAATAGCTATAACCCATACAAATATAATCTCCTTTGGGATCCTCAATAATTTTTTTAAAATGTAAAAGAGTCCTAAGATTGAAATGTTTGAAAGTTTTGCTGAAGACAGAAGGCAGTGTACACTCTGACACTTATACATACATAGAATTAAGTTTGTATTTATTAACACACCCACTTTAATACATATGTATATCTTATGGGAAGAAATGGTTTATTCATCTGCGTCCTATGTTTTTATCTGACATTCTAGTTGCATCTGCCCAAAAACAAGCAAACTGAAAGGGTCTGTTCTCTGGCAAACACATGTCCCAGGTTTTCCAGGACAGTCATAACAGCCAATGTGTTTCCAATTTTTCCCCATCAACCACAAAAATGCTCCTTATATTTCAACATTTTTGTGTCCAAATGCATCACCCAATCTGATTCTCACATACAGGGAAAAAAATGACAAAACAACCCCCTGTCGTGTTGTCTATAATTATCTTCAAAGCATGTGAGCACGGTTCATGTGACAGATGCATGTCAGGGTGGTTCTGACCCCTGCCTCAGAAGAGGTGGGCTGTCCAGCCGAGAATATGCCTGGAGGGCTTCCCTAGCATCTGACCGTCTCCATTCCAGAGTCTGAGGTTTTCTTCATCTTTCATGAAAGCCAGCAGCTTTGTTAACTAGAAAAATGAAGCGTAAAAAGTACTTTTCACAGGTAAAATACTGATATTTTTAAAATGTGGATGGTTAGAAACAGAGCTGTACTCCTGCTCTGAACTAAACTATTAGGCATATGAACTGATAAAGGCCAATGCTCCAAGCTCTTTGACAAGGACCTCAGGCTTGGGGTTTTGACAGACAGATTACCAAAAGTTAATCAAGAGGTTTGAACAACTTCCTTTCTGCCTCAAATGAACATCTCATGCACAGTTCTGTTCGAGTACTGAAAAAAATAGAGGACCATAACCCCCTGAGCTTACAGAAGACACACAACTCGGCTTGCTCATTTGTAAGGGTTTGCATGTGAGGCAGAGTTCTGTGAGACTGGCTTTTATCACTACATGATGCCTGTTCAATAAGTCGCTGAGGAAGAGGAAACTCACAACCCTCACCTACACACACACACACACAGCTGAACTGAATCATTATAAACCAGACAACTGATTAACTGATTTAAGGGTACTAGTAAAACCTCTCTCAGACCATCTGGACCTCAGAAATACCTACTCTTTTTCATCCAAGGCCATCAACTAACATCAAGAAGAGGATAGAAGGGGCTTCAAAGCTGTAGGAATTCTGCCCTACAAAGCCAGTATCTTCAGTAATCACAACAGTCAAATTTGACTCCCTATAGAATGAAATTCAGAATCTAGTTACTTTTTATGAGGACTATAGCTAGCTAACCTTCCAAAAAATTAGTTAGGAGAACATTTATTGGAAAATGTACTATCAACTGGACCCAAAGCCACAGAAGAAGGTAATTCAGCTAAAGGTATCATGATACAACCAGTCAGATAACCCTACTTGCAAGGAGAGAAAGAGCAGGCGGGGGAAAGAGAAAGTAGAGAAAGAGTGGGAGAGGACCAGGCAGGGACAGCATGCTGCTTCCACGGCTCAGGCCATAACAGGGTGTTGTGCTCACGTAACAAAAAAACCCAAAGGCAAATATGAATTCCCTGCTTTTATTTCCTTCTATTAATATTGATAAAGAAAACCAAAGCAAGTCCCAAATCTCTCTCATCCCAGCATAACCAAAATAAACTAAATACTCATACAATGGAATATGACAAACCAGAAAGCCATGGTATCAGAGAAGAACTAGAGACAATAGAAAATGTTGGCCATATTTCATCCCCCTACCCATAGGCCAATGCTGGAGAATAACAACATGTTATTTTTTTCCTTTGGTTGTCTGGGTTTCTCACACTTTCCATATCCAAGATTTAATCCTTGTTAATATTTTGTCCTAGAATTTTTCTCTACATATTTAAATATAAGCAAGTGCCTAAATCTATAATAGATATAACTAACATACGTTTAGGGAAGACTTTTTCTTTTGTGTGTTTCAATTTTATGCACATTTTTTAGGAAATATAACTACTTAAAAGGAAACCTGTTCATACCCTTTTCACAGAAAGTTAATAACGCAATCGCCACGGAAATGTATTTTTAGTCCACAGGCAAACTCCTTTAGTCTGGTTCACAACAAGATCATCTATGAAAATAATACACTGCTGGACCTTATCAATTCAACAAGTATTTTAATGAAGCATCTTCCATGGACTGGGTTCTTCGATGGGCCCAGTGGAAAGACAAAGGTTCCTTCTAATAAAATTATGCAAATCTCTGATATCTTATGACTTCATTCAGAATTGTCTGTCTCTGAATGCGAGAAATTGGTCATAGTGCCTTCCTAAAACTTTAAAAGCAGAATAAGAAAACATGAAGGCCAGCTTTATGATTCCAATTCTTTGACCCATAGTGAGTCTCAGGCGCACTGGATACGTACCAATGGCAGATGAGGGTAAAGCAAATGAGAAGCTGTGAAGTGGGTCCCTTTGCTGGATAGTGAAAATGACCAGCTGAGCAAACACTTCTACACAAAGGAACAAGAAAAGATTAGCAGAAGAATTTCTTTAAACCCAAAATGGAAATGGGACCATGAAACATTTCACAAACACAGGTAATTAAGATCCTATTTTATGTTTCACCTAAAGTAAGAGCATCTGGAAGAGGTACAAACAAGCCTACACTTGCTACCCATTTGTTTCTGTTTAGGCTTTGTTGATGCTAAATTAGCAGTTGGCTTCACGACCCCAGGTTAAATGGGTTCAGGTCTGGGAAATACACAGTTCTGGTTTAAGTTAAATTTCCTATTTGCACATAACTTCCCTAACCTTTATGTTTCCAAACTATACTTGCACAAACTAGGCACAAATTCTCAGCTCTGCTGACTCAAATATATTATGGCTAGAAAGTTAAGGGAAAGATAAACATACAAAGCCAAAGTAAGAAGCAATTCTACAGTTGAAAAGCAGCTTGTGAAGATGGGGTCAACTGAAACCAGTTAAATGTGCATCTGTTCTGAATAGCTCCACTTTGTCCTCTTTCAACAGCAGAACCCAGTCATCTTGGCTGCTCCTGCCATAGCCTCCAGCCTATCATGCTCAAAGAGTTCATCAGGATGGTGGGCCAAGTTGGAGAACCTTGAAGTCTGGCAGGGCCAAGCCGAGGAGAGCAGCAAGCCAGGAAAAGCACATGCAGGCAGCACGCTACAGCATGCATTTCAACGTTGCAAGGCAAGACAGAAGACAACCTTAGCCAAAGATAATTTCTCTAAGCCTGACATCAGAACCGGACACTGCGTCTATTGTTTTTAAGTAAATTTTCTGATTAAGGTGCTTTGAACTCTCCAGAACCAAAAAAAAAAAAAAAAAATACATAGACATTCATCTTATTACTGCTCTCTAGCTGGGCCACCATGTTTGTCTATTCACTGCTTATTATGACTGATTAAGAAATCATCTTAATTCCCAAAGCTATAGGATATCCATAAACAATGTTTGCCCCCAAGACATTCCTGACATTCCATTTCAGTTACAGTGTCCCTCAAGATCTTTAAATGTTATGACATGTACACATGTTCCTGTGGTGAAAGAAATTGCAACAAGAAGAAAAACGCAACACTGTATAATTAAAGAAGTCTGAGACTGGAGAGCTTCCTGGAAACTGCTCCGAGAACATTAGGTCACACCATCTCCAAGTGAATGTTATTGCATGTACAAACTTCAGTCTACACGTAACTTACTTGATTTGAAATCCTATTTTCCCCCTTCTGATGTATCATTAAAACACACACAAACAGCATCTGTCCCATTTTGCCAAACCTAGCCGGGTTCCTTTCCCTACCTATGGAATTTGGGGAAAGGTAGAAAAAAAGAAGCCAAGCTAAGAGCGCAAGTGTAACCTTAGAAGTAGAATATCTTGACCTGTCTTTTTCAAATGCTTTTCCTGCAGATGAACAAAAGGTAAAGTGGAGAAGGCTGAGCAGCTTTGTTCTCCTCCTTCCAAACCTCAACATGAGAATCAACAGCCTAGCAGCTCAGGGGAGAAACCCCCCCCTTCCTTTGAAAGGCCTTGGTATTTTCATACGGTTTCCCAAGCACGATTCCTCAGAAATGACGGTTTCCCTTCTCCCTCCTGAGTGGGCAGTGGAGCACAGGGAGCAGGAAAAGTGTGACGAAGCCCAAGACAAACATCTACACAAAGACTAGTCCTTACCTAAAACACCCTGGCTGGATTTGGGGGATTGAGAAACCTCTTGGAGTGGATGTGGGGTGCTGCTGTGGGCATCTGTACACAAGTTTCTGTTCCACTCTGTTTTTGTTGGCCAGCAGCCCTTCTTCCTTTCCTTTCATCCTTGCCAGAAGGAGTTCTCAGCTTAATCTTTGAGGTGAAGAGATAACCCGCTGGAACATTCAAATAAGTGCTACATAAGACAGAATGAGCCTCCAAAGGCCTTGGAACAGGCCTTCCTGGGTACAGGGCCTGGTGTTGTCAAGGAGCCCCCCTCTGAAGGCAAACCAGATAACGCTACCCCAGGGGCAGTCCCAAACCAGCCCTTTCCATTCAAACCCTGGACCTCCTCAGTACACCCCTTGCAGTGGGATCTGTGAAGTACCAGGGTGGGTTGCCAGGGGTCCAAAGAAGAACAAGGGAAAGGAAGGAAATAAAGGTAGACATGAATGACTGAAACTCAGATGGCCAGAATACAGCTGGGAGCAAAATGTCATCGACTGCAAGCTTTCCACTCAGGGAGAGAAGATTAACATCCCCTGCCCGCCATTTCCTTCCCTACTCTGCTGCAAGCATGTTGACCACATAGCCGAGTTCTCCAAATTCTCCAGGCCCTTCTCATCTTCAAAGTCTCTGCACTTACAGGACCCTTTGCCTGAGAGTCCCTGAAAAGCTCACTTGAGAATAAGATGATACTGTCACCTTCCCTGTGTGCACCTCCCACCCTCAAGGCACAACTGGCCTACAGGATTCCTAGACATGCGGAATTTTCAAAATGCTATTATAAGTAATGTGTTTAACTGTAAATATTTTAAATCTTGTGTGTGTGTGTGTGTGTGAGAGAGAGAGAGAGAGAGAGAGATGCAAGTGAATGAACCTAGGGACACTTTATCACTGAACTACAATCCAACTCTCTCAACCGTTTCTTCTGACACAGATTCTAAGTTGCCCAGTCTCTCCTCAATCTTGAGATCCTCCTGTCTCAACCTCCTAGGTTGCTGGGATTACAAGCATACACCATCACACCCAGATAAATCCCAACTTTAAACTGCTAATGGTTGTCTTAGGTCTTGGTTGGCTATGCAACTCTAATCACAGAATTCACTGGGGCTCAAAAAACATCAAATATTGAAACAAAGTCAAATGAACAAATTGCATACGTACGCACACACACATTTCCAAGACATAACTAACCATTATCTTTTACTGCACTATGTAACTCTCCTAAAGGAAGAAAAGAGTGTTCAAATAATCTTTGAGGACATATAGGAGCAACAAGTTATTTACTAAAACCTCAGCTTTGGAGACTAGACCACCACAAAAAACTAAAGCTATTGCTTGTTAAACAAAACAATGACAAAATTTAAATTAATCATTAAGCATAAAAAGTTTCTGAAGAACGTGTTTGCATCTATTTTTCATTAGACACCAAAGACATAGTCTGATCCAGGCATCATCATGCACCTTAGTTATGAAGCTAGCAGCCTCCCCAGAGGTCGGCAGCTGCAAGCACTCCTCTACTTAGCCCCAGATGGCATCCGATCTTTTCTTCCTAAGCGCTTCTGTCAGTTTTTCCTTCTTAAACCTTTCCATACTTCTCCCTTCAGGTTTTCAACTGTGCTCTATGCTAATAATGGCTGGTTTAAGTAGCCTTTCTCCAAAGCTTCCAGTGAGCCACTTCTAATTAGCTGTGGACTTAAACACCACGTAAGGAAAAGGCTGAAACTCTAAGTATAGAACTCACTCAGGTTCTAAGTAAGGGCCTCTGGCCTCTCTCCTAAGGAAATGGATAGAAAAGGGTTATCTGCCACAAAAATAAACACAGTGGGTATGGTCCATGACTCCCAAAGAGCGGCCAAGCAAGACAGTGCCACTGACAGCTAGAACAGACATGGACGGTGGCTACAGAAACTCATCCCTTTGCTTAGGTAATTCAACTCACCTATCAAACAGGACAATGTGTTGAGAGTCATTTATCGCATCAAAAGCTATTGATAGTGATTACATACCAGCTGGCAATAAACTCCTTTCTTATAGCCTCTAACCCCCGATTGGTAATCCTTGAGAAAATTCAGTATTAATTTTTTTCTTTGAGAAAGTGTTTGTCTTTTTGTGCTGTAAGGGTATCTTAAAATACATAGACAATGTTTAATTAAATGGGCACACTTAAGCACTTAGCACAGCTAAATTTTAATGAACAGATGTTATTAATCCCTCTAAATTAGAGAGGGGAGGACTTTTTGATCCATTGCCCCCCAAAATATTATTTTTATCCATTTTTATACCATCCCAAGGCAACAAATTTGACAAGTCAGGTTTTTGAGCATTTATTAGCTTTTTACCCTTATATTTTGTTAGTATGCTCTGTAATCTGTACTAGACTAAGAAACAAATAGAATTCAGTCTTTAGGGGGCATATTATTTTCCTATTACTGCTGGTACAAACTTAGTGATTTGAAATAACATAGTTTATTACCTGGATGTTCAGTATGAGAAATCCTAAATAAGATTTATGGTCTAAAGCTGTGCTCTCCACAGGAACAGGTTTCTTCTGCAGGCTCTAGGGGAAAATCATCATCTCTTCCAGTTCCTAAAGGCCATCTGCTTTCATTGGTTCCTCTTTCACCATCTTCAAAACTATCATTCCAACCTCTGCTTCTATTACACCATTTCTTTTCTTTACTTTGGCCTTTCTTCTGATGATTACACACATTATCCAGGATACTCTCTCCATCTCAAGATCATTAATCACATCTTAAAGTCCCTTCACCATGTGCTATGATTTGAGTCTTTTCCCTAAGGGTTCATGTGAGAAACTTGGCCCCAGTGCAGTGATGTGAGAGGTGATGGAACCTTTAATTGGTGACATTTAGCGCACACTGTATGCATGTATAGAAGTGTCACCATGGACCCCATTAACATGCACAATTATTGTATTAATAGAACTCCATATAAAAAGGGCACTGCTGTAGCTAATGATGATGTACTATATACTTAAAAACTGCTATGAGGATAGATTTCAAGTGTTCTCACCATAAATGGTAAATATTTATGTAAGGTAATGTGCATGTTAACTTGATTTGGCCATTCTACATGTATACATATTTAAAAACACCATAAGTATACATATATTTTTGTCAATTTTTAAAAATTAACAAAAGAGGGGGAAAGGTGGAATATAGTGGGAGGTCGTTGGGGGTACTGCCTTAGAAAGGATTAACATATTCCTAAAGGGACACTAGGAGGCTCCTGAAAGAGTAAATTGTTATAAAAGATCAAGACTGGGCTCTCTCCACTCTGGCTTCCCATTTCTCCATACCTTCTCTCCTCACAAGCACTCCCACCATGGTGCCATCTACCTTGACCTGATACAGCCAAGGGGCTCTTACCAGAACTGACACCATGCTCGTAAACCTCCAGAACTACAATCTAAATAAACCTTTCTCCATTCATTGCCCATGTATGTTGTTATAGCAATGGAAAACAGATTAATATAGCATGTAAATTAACATGTTTATTGGTTTGGCAATCAGGATACAGATGGGGGTGGGTATTCTGGCTACAAGGAGACTGATAGAATTAAACCACAAATCTCTGTAGAAACTCTGCTCTTTATTCCTTAAGTCCTCTCTCTGAATATCTTAGTGACTCTTTAACAAACTTCCCAAAAAGCTTAGTTACGTACTAAACCAGGTCATAGCACAAGTGAATCTCAAAGTATAAGGAGAATGGAGGACAACTCAAGGTCCTAACTGAAGGAGACGGAGTAACATCACAAAAGAAAACATAAACATAAGGATCCAGCTTCAGTTGTCTACATATGGCTGTCCAGTTTGTCCAACACTATTTGTTGAACAGGCTATCTTTCTTCCACACTATACTTTTGCCCCCTTTATCAAATATCAAATTGTTAAGGACAGGGGGTTTTGTCTCAGGATCTTCTATTCTGTTCCACTGGTCTTCGGTTCTATTTTGATACCAATACCATGCTGTTTTTGCTACTACAGCTCTGTAATATAATTTCAGGTCAGGGATTGAGATACCCCCTATTTCTTCCTTTCTATAGAGTAGTGTTTTGACTAGTCTGGGTCTCCTGTTGTTCCATATGAACTTGAGAATTGCTTTATCTATATTAAATCAAAATGGATCAAAGACCTGGATATTAAGCCTACAACTTTAAATTTACTAGAAAAAAGAAGTCGGGTCAACACTACACCTTACAGGAGTCGGCAGCTTCTTCCTTAACAAAACTCCTATGGCGCATGCTGTAAAATCAAAATTAAATTAATGGGATGCAATTAAACTAAAAAGTTTTTGCACAGCTAAAGATCTAGTCAAGAGCATCAAGAGAGAAACTACAGAATGAGAGGAAATTTTTGCCTGCTACACCTTGGATAGAGGGCTAATATCCAGAATTTATAGAGAACTAAAGAAACTAAAGTCCAAACTCGAAAATAATCAAATCGATAAATGGGTTAAAGAACTCAAAAGGAACTTCTCTCCAGTGGAAGTCCAGAAAGCCCACAAATATATGAGAAAATGCTCTACATCATTAGTTATAAGGGAAATGCAAATCAAAACTTCAATGAGATACCACCTCACTCCTGTTAGAGTGGCAAAAATGAAAAATACAAACAACGACAGATGCTGGAGGGGCTGTGGGAAAAGAGGAACA
>PVKS010044784.1:0-14146 GCA_004027875.1 Aplodontia rufa | reverse complement strand
ATGCCACCATCCATCCACCTGCTATCCATATCACCATCCATCCACCTGCTATCCATGTGCCACCATCCATCTGCCTGCTATCCATGCATCACCTATCCATCCACCTGCTATCCACGCATCACCTATCCATCTGTCTGCCATCACTTGTCCATCTACCTGCACACTCAGCAATCCATCCATCTCTCGACCCATCCACCCATCCCTCCACCCACTCCTGCACCCATCCCCCCCATCAGTCCACCTGCCCATCCATTTTTCCTTCTGTCCCTCTCTATCCTCTCTGGTTCTCCAGCTTTGGTTTCTCGTGCTTTCTCCCTTCTTTCTCTCCCTCCATCTCTTTTCCAGTCCTTCTTTGGAGTCTGTGTCCCCTGCTCCCTCTCCCCTGCAGTGGAGGTGGTCAGATGCTTTCCCACGTGCAGAAGTATCTTCCCTGCCTAGGTGTGTGTGGTTGGAAGAGTCCAGGCTGCCTGCTTCTCCTCGGGGTCTCTCTTCTCTCCTGGGCCCCTTTCCTTGGATTTGCTTCTCTTCAGTTGCCACTGACAGGAGATATTGTGGGATTTGGGGGTCAACAGCAGTGGTGGGGCAGGAGCATCTTGCTGTGCTTATCCCAGATCTTGGCCATCAGCCACATGCAGCCAGATCCTTGGCCTGTGCCAGTCCTCTGCCTGGAATGCCCACCTGCCCTGGTCTTCCCTGCCTCATTCCCTCTTAGCTTCCCACAAGTCTCCCCATCATGTCTACTCCTCAAAACACCCCTCTCCACCAGCCCGTGTAGAATAGTGTCCCCTGACTTCGTGTCACAGCTCTCTCTGGTCCTTCCTAGAACCCAGCCTCACCTATTCCCAGAGTTCAGACTGCTTCTGTTGCTCCGACTCACACCTCCTACCTCAGGTCCCCAGAAACAGAGGCTGAGGCCAGGCAGGTGATCCTTAGGAGAGGGAGGGGTAGGGGCAGAGCCACCACCTGTTGCTGGAGGTCAGGGGCGCCTGAGAGGCTTGGGGAGGCATGGGGCATATGCCTCATGGGACAAACTGGGACACTTACTGTAAGTGACCCCAAGGCATCATCTGTGACCTGGGGCTGTCCTAGGCAAGCTGAGACATGGGCCACCCTGGCATAGATACCTGCTCAGATGGCCCATCTGGAGGCTGGGAAGGAGGTTTGTCTCTTTCTATCTCTGGTGATTGCGTTCATCCTACTGAGCTCACCCACTCTGGACACAAAGCAGGTACCAGGGCAGCCTGGGCAGCAGGAGATGATGAGGTGCTACATGTGGGTCTGTGTCCCCTGGGAGCTCAAGGTCACAGCAATGGCTGAGAAGCAGACGGGGAGGCCAGAGGCTCTGAGAATCCCACAAGGAGCCCTCCAGGCCTACAGACCTGTCCAAGCTATGGCCTGGCTGCACCCTGCCCTGAAGCTCAAGGTCCCCTCCTGCTGTGATCTGCAACCCACTCCTCCCTACAGTACCTTCCACAATCACACTTCATCTGTCTGCCCATTGCCACATGCCACACACTCCTGCACAGCAGTGACCAACCTGCCCACAGCAGAGTTAGACTCAGGGCTCTTGGAAGACGGTGACTTCTTCTTGTCCCCATGAACCTCTGCCACCACCCCAAGTGCCAGGCACTTTAACTGTGTGTTAAAGGAAAGTTGAGAGCCGAGTGGGCCTGATGAAGTGTCCACCCACAGCAGAGGACGCAGGAGGAGGCAAGAGGCGCAGCAGACCCTGCAGAGCTGCCTGGGTCTTGCAAGTGAGGGGCTGTGAACCCTGGCCCAGGCAGGAAAAGAGCTGTCAGAGCTGAGATCCTCTGCACAGAGCAGGCAAGAAGGCTGGGCAAGGACCCCGGTGCTGCTGGAGCTCGAGAAGCCTGGGGACCAATTCCAGGCCAGGACTCTGCTGCACCAGGAGAGGGTGCCCTGAAGTCAGCCTCCAGTTTAGGAAACACGTGGATTATGGGGTGTGTGCTGCACACTACCCCAGTCCAGCTCTTGGCCTCTCTGCTGTGGGTGCTCACCCCTGAGACCTGCCAGGGAACTGACACAAGGCCACAGACAAGGAGTAAGTCCTGGTGCCGATGGGTTCTGCCCCAGGCTGGCTTCCACTGATGAGCGGGTCTGGAACAGATCCGGCTGGCCAGTGGCCATGGCCATAGATGGCCACCTACTCTCTACTCCTGGTCCTGAGAAGAGCCACACTGCAATAGGTTAGGCTTTGACGGCCCTGCAGGGCAAGCCCACCACAGACAACATGCAAATGATCGGGCACCGCTGCGTTCCAGTGAAAGTCTAAAACAGGTGGCTGGGCTGGGCCGCGGATTGCGGCTTTCTGACTCTTATCTCGCACTGCCAGAGTCTGTGCCAGCCCCATGGTGCCCAGAGCAGGAACATCCCAGGCTAAGTCCATCTGACAAGCATGTGCTCACAGCCAGCCTGCATGAGCCCTGGACGCAGCAGCTAATAGAAGACGGAGTCCCAGTGACAGCAAAGATGGCTTTTGATGAGGGGATGGCAGGACTAGGGATGGTCCTTTGCTTTTTAACTGAGTGTGTGCTTGTGGCCTAGATCAGTGAGTGTCCCTCTAGTGGCCGCAGGAAGATTCCAGCAGTGTTCTCAGTGTTTCTGCAAAGATGCTAAGGCCAGGATGAGGTACCCTCCCTGAAGAGGGGCAGGAGGCCAGAGGGAGGGGGCCTCCCCTCTGGATCCCCTTACAGGTGGCCATGGCTGAGCAGTGGAAACCTGGGGCAGGGGGCAGCAAGGACAGCACTTGCTAAATTTCTTGCTTCAACTTTTAAAATCATGTGAGTTTTGCACTCTGCCCTCCTTGTATCATTGTGAAACCACTGGGTTAGATTGTTCACTCCATATCTGTGACTTCCCTTGCTGTGTCTCCTGCGAGGCGTTATGTTCAAGCATGGCCAGGGTGACGAGGACAGAGGGCAGCTGCAGCACTTGGTGGAAATGCCGAGGAACCAAACACATGCTCGGAAGCAGCTCGGGGAGGCAGACTTTCCTTCTGTGGGCAAGCAAGCACACTTGGGCGCCTGCATTTGTCCCTAATGCAGCACGGGCCCTGCACCGGCAGGAGGAGCTGAGGGTCACAATCTATGCGATCAGCTAATTTTAAAATTGGGGAGGGCAGAGGAAAGGGCTGCAGTTAAATGGCTGTGATTGGATCTTACATCCCAATCACTGCTAAGTACTACATTCTGGAAATGGATCGCTGGACTTCTTACTTCTTGCAAGTCACCCCTTTTTTTTCTACATTTTGGTCTCGATTTCATTTGTTCTTGCAGCCATTCATATTGCCATTTGTCCCAGACATATTTAATTATAACCACAGTAATGAGTTCTCCCCTTTCTAGCAGTTTGGACAGCTGCCCTGGTGGTTAGGAGCACTTGGTAAAGTCTTTTCCAGCTCAGCTGAAGCTTGTCTTTTTTCCAGGTCTTGACTAAAACCAAGTCACCAGGCTAGAAATGATGAATTGTGAACTCCAGAGAAGGAATCTGAGCATCAGATCATAATAATCTACCCGAAAAAACATCTGAGACACAGATGAGGTGTCACTATGCAGGAAATTAGAAAGATTTGCAGGTCTCAGTCTGACTCAGAAGAATCTTGGGATTCTGACAGTCTTTTTTTTTTTTTTAAGAGAGAGAAGGACAGTGAGAGACAGAGAAAAAAGAGAATCAATTTTATTTAGTTTTTATGTGGCCTTCGTTGCTCTGACACTCCATTGTGAACATGGGGCTAGGGTTCTAATCCACATCCTCACACATGCCAGGCAAGCACCATAACCGCTGAGCCACCACTCCAGCCCTCTGACAGTCTTTTGTGATAGTTTTCAAGCACTTCTGCCTTAAATAGCCTCCAGCTTTACCGAGTGTACATCATAAGTTACACAGTCTTTCCTTTTAAATGTCCATGTATGACTATGCTTTGGTAATAATCTTCTGCCAAGTGTTTAAGACCAAGTTGGACAAAATCAACCTGTTCTGATCTATTGTTAAGTGTCAGCTGAAGGACTGGAGCAGCGGCTCAGTGGTTATGGTGCTTGCCTGGCACACGCAAGGACACGGGTTCAAACCGCAGCACCACCTACACAACCAAGTGTCGGAACAATGAGGGCCTCATGAAAGACTAAATAAAATTGATATTCTCTCTCTCTCTCCCTCCCTCGCTCCTTCCCTCTCTTTAAAATAAAAAGGAGTCAGCTGAGATTCCTCAGGGGGCCACTCTCGGGAACTCAGGAAGGAGTCTCTTGTCTCCTTTAGGCTTCCTCCAGTAGCTGTGCCACTTTCAGGATGGGTCAGGGTCTTGTTGGCCACATGTAACTTCCCTTAGAAGCATCAGGGACATCTTCCTCTCCAATGACCCTCTTTTATGCAGTATGTACACTGGTTGGCCTCCTGTTCCCAAGAGTCCTTTCATCCCCCAGATCAGGAGGTTGGGACAATCACCAGAGTGCAGAACCCTCCGAAAGGTCCCCATCATTCCCTGGTCCTGGATGATCCTAGAGGGCAAGGGCCAAATTGCTGGCTACTTTTTCCTTGGCTCATTCACTTACTTGGCTTTAGTCTGCTAGTTTGGGTTTTAGGCATCCGCAAGCCAGTTTCCCCAGTCTTGAAATAGGAGTGCTGGGTTTTAATTTTAAAGCCCATAATGTCACAGTTATCTCTTCCATTTAATTGGGGTGAGTATTATCACTGGAAGTCAAACTCATATTCTGTCTGACCTATAGGTGTTGGCTCATTGTCTCAAATTAACTCAGATTGTTCTGTTAGAAGTTGTATTTCTGCAAAGCACTAACAGACAACAGTTATAAAGTTTACAAGGAAAATACAAAATGGAATCAGTAAAAGCAAAAATTATTCAGTTTGTATAATATCTTTGAAACAAGAAACATAATTTTTATAATTCCATAACTTTAGTTACAGATTACATCCTGTTTACTTTGAGATCATAGTGTTCTTTACAATCAAACAAATCTACCTTTTGAACATAACTTTAAATAAGCTTAAGTTTATCCTAACATGACTTAGGTGAGAGGCAGATCCTTATCTCAGGTGAGGCTGGCCTCTTGACAAATCTAAGGTAAAGTGTTTTATTTCTGAAACTGATCTTTGCTTCTTTCTTAAATATCATTTTACAAAGTTCTCATATATTATTTTCTGAGCCTATATGAATATCAGTTAACACAATAAAATATTACACCTTAAACATGTATCACACAAAAGTTAAGAGAGCTCCTAACTTTTTGTGGAAAAAGTGTCAAAATATTTCCATGGTTCACACTGCCAACCTTTAAACAAATCAGACTCTCAGTATCATCTCCCAAAAATACATTTAAATTCCCAACCACAATGTAAAGAATAACACAAAATTTCACACATAACTTATTGATGAAAGGTTATTTAAAAAAAGAAAGAAAGAAAGAAGGGACAGGGAGAGAGAGAGAAAGAGAGAAGCAAGTTTTAGTTTTCCCTGTGACTTTCATTCCTTGGACACTTTGTTGTGTACGTGGTGCTGGGGTTTGGACTCGCGTACTTGCACATGCCAGGCAAGCCCTGTAACCACTGAGCCACCGCTTCAGCCCCTGAAAGTTTATTTTTATCCAATTAAAAAACACTAAATAAATAGATAAATCCCAAACTAAATTTGTTATTTTTATATAAGTCTGAAAGAGACTAACCCTACAGAAAACTTTAGAAACAACAGCTTAGTAACGTGCTCTCCTAAGCTTTACATTTTTAACAACTTCTCTACTTGGAGGACATGAATAATCTAATATACAAAGAGGCAGTAGACTTAGAATCACAATTACGCTGATGTCCATACAGTAACCAGGTTTAACTTTTAAAGAAACACTTAGAACCCATAGTGTAGGGTAATAACCTAAAACATTAGTTATTTGTTTACCTACAGTTATTCAAATCCTCATTCCTTTAAGACTAGTTCTCCTAAACAACAAAATCTAATAGACACAAGGAATTGTCTTGATAGATGAGAGCAGATCAATGTTTTAAGAAACGCTTCAACACATAGAGAATTAGATTCTGTTTTATATTAGTACGTTAAAATTTGACCTTAGATAAAACCTTAAATAAATTTACCCAACTGTGCTAATTACAGCCAACTTAATCATACACAAACTTTTTGAGATTTAGCCTCCGTGAACTTTGTGCAACTTACTTGGAGACTCTATAACTTGTTTGCCACACGAAATACTTTCTCATCCAGGAGCATTTCTTTTTCCTTCTAATTTTCCATACCAAAGTATATTTCCATGCCCATAACTTTTTATCTCTTTTTCTAGCTGTTGACTGTTTCTTAAATTTATATCCTAAAACAATCTTTTTGCTCTTTCTGAATTTAGACAAGTTATTCCATTTTTTAAGATGAAATGCTTTTCATTGTACCTTAATTGAACCACAGATGAACTCTATGCACTCTTTGCATATGGAATTATGCCTGTTAGAATTTTAGCTCTTGTTAATCTTGCTTTTAGTGAAGATGGAGAAACAAAGCAATCTTCAACTGTTTTTCCTGTTGTCAATTTATAAAAACACATTCAGATATATGTTATTTTATACAACTCAAGAAGCCAAGAGGAGTTGAATTAATATCAGCAGTTGATGTGTTAGTGTTTTAACTCTGAAAATTATTCAGACATCTCTTCTAACAAACAAATTTATAAATGTTTATCCCATTTATGTTATATCTAATTTACCCATCTTTAACTTGGGTTACCCATGAAAACCAAGCCTAGTTAACATTTTTTAAAGAGAAAAGGACAATGAGAGAGAGAGAGAGAGAGAGAGAGAGAGAATCAATTTTTATTGAGATTTTCACATGGCCTTCGTTGCTCTGACACCTAGTTGTATACATGGGTGCTGGGGTTTGAACCCGTGAACCTGCACATGCGGGCAAGTGCCGTAGCCACCAAGCCACTGCACCAGCCTGCCTGGTTAACATTTTAAGGCATACTTATGCTGATAAAGAAAAAAATCCTAAAAGCAATGGACATTACACTTTAAATATTTTATAGAAATATTTTATATATTTTATATATAATGCTTCTCATTAAGAAAGCATGCAGGGCCAGCACTGTGGGCCCATTCATAGAATTATTTCTATTGATTGACCACATAGAAAATTGTGTGAATTAGTAATTTTAAAAGACATTTACTCTTCTCAGTTGAGCCAGTTTAAATTGAACTTTTTATTAAAAGTTTAAATAGTGAACTAAAAGGCATTTGGATCCATTTCTCTCTTTTTTTTAAAATTTTGAACATTCATTTATCTATATGCCAATTTGGTATCATGTAAATAATATATAGACAAAAACACATACATAGACATAACATACAATAAATAGGTGTGCACAAATATACCTATAAACCAACAGGAAACAAAGATTTTATAGCTTTTTCTTGAATGATTGACCTTTGAATAAAGACAGCAGGAATAGTAGATAGCAGGCTACAAACTCTAGTTAGACAAAACAAGACTAATTGGAATACAGTATTTTAGTTTAAGCGTGCAGGATCACAGGTGGATTCACCAGAAAAACTGAGTCCAAAAAAAGAGATATTTCCCTGCAAAAATGAAATGGCCGTAATTAGTGTGGTAAAGGAAAACATGAAGCATCCATATCAGATCAGAGTGCACTTATGGATCAGATCAGAGCCATCCAGATGTTTAAAGAACGTGGGAGCCCATGAGTTCCTCAGGAAAAAAATTCTCTAGGTAAAGAAGATTTGTACATGTGGGATATCTCCGTTTGCCTTCCTTGTGCCCATCTGGAAAGAAGGGGAAACCCCAGGGGTAGTAGGGCATCCCCTGATGTTCCCAGACCTGTCCTCTCAGCTTCCTGAAGCTTAATCTTGGTAATTTGGGGTGACACCTGCTGCATTATTCCCCAAAACAGAATGTAGACCTCTTACACATCCTCAAAATGTCCAGAACCCGGGACAGCCGGCCTTTCCAGATCCCTTCCCTCTGTCTCTCCTGCTCTCTAGCATTTGAAGAGGAACCTACTGAGAGCAGAATCCCAGAGTACAAGGACAAATACAAGAGCCATTTAGGTCCCACGGTGGCTTGGATTTAAAAGCATGCTTCTTTTCTAGTCTTAAACCAGTTTGGACAATTGCTTATGCAGCTTCCACTCCAGAGGTGAGCCTTGGAGACAGATCTGACAGAGAAGGAGTAGAAACTCTGCCTTTTGGAGCATGCGAGGTGGAGCACTCAATAGTGCACCCCAACCCAGAAAGGAGAGCACCCCTTTACCTTAGATGTCAATGAGGAGCCTGAGTGAGGTCCCATGACATTCTGTGGGTCCCTACAGGCTGCAGCACCCAAGTTCCAATCGAGAGACCTTTTGATCTTTACTAGAATATTCTCTGGTCAAAAACCCACTGGTTTTCTCAAGAGTTTTCCTCTATAGTCATCCAGAACCAGAGGTGGAGATTAGAGACTCAGAAAAAGCTGAAGGGAGAAAGCAACCAGAAAAGAATTGGGGTAACTGAAGACAACCAATGACCAATGATAGGCCATGATGGCTGGACAGAAACACCAAATGTTAGGAGGCTGGGACTTCAGGGAAACTGAGGCTGTGTGCAAATCCTTCTTCAACCCTGATTATTGCAATCAACTCACAGATTTCAGAAATGTTGCTCAGTATTGAAGGGATAGAAAAAGGGAAAGGGGAGAGAGTGGGTCATCTCAGAGAGGAGAGGGACAGTGTGACTCTCCTGCTCTCCAGTTTTATTGGGGATCCTAGAGAACTTTCCAGAGAATCCCACCCAGGTCCACCTCTTGACTTTTGACTGGTAGCAAGATGGCAGCAGACTTTCAAGTCCCCATTGCCATGACAACTCTGGGTCACCTTGGCCCATGCTAACTGCTTCTAATTGAATTCTTAACCATAAATTCTGATAGATTTTATGGTTAAGAGGAGTTTATCCTTATCTCTCTGAGTTTCAGGATCTGATCTGTGTAAGAGTCACAGAAGCTCCTGCTTCAGGGTGACTTGGATTCCTCTTATCAACGTTATTCCGGGCCCACATTTCTCTAGCGGCTAACAGGTAGCTTGCTGAGGAACGTGACATAGCCTGTCCACTCAGGCCAGGCGGGGCTGCAGGGACATTGCTTCTCATTAAGAAAGCATGCAGGGCCAGCACTGTGGGCCCCTTCATAGAATTATCCCCTCGCCTTGAGTTCCCACCACTCGCCTGTCACCCGGTGAGAACCGCCACCCTGTTCCCCAGTGGCAGCTTCCCACAAGGTCTCCACAGCCTCCCAGAGTCCTCATTTGGTTTCACTTTCTTTTGTTTGTTGATGGTAGCCATACTGTTGGACATGAGGCAACTTTTAAATTTCACTTTTGAAAAAAATGTATTGTATTAAAGTATGTATGACACGAAGCTGGTCCTTTGTGACACCATCAGAGAACAGTTCAGTGGCATCGATCACACTCACAACACTGTGAGCATCACCACCAGCCAGGCCCAGACCTCTCCAGCCCCTCAGCAGAAGCCTTGCAGTCCCCACACTGGTGGCCCTTGCCGGCCTGCCCACTCCAGCAGCCTCTGCTACATTACTGTGTTCTGCACCCTGGGGTGCTGCTGGAGACACTGCCTCCCCTACGCCGTCCTGGGATCTCTCTCACCAGTGCTGAGTAATGGCCGTGTGGCTTCCCCTCCCTGGACTGTTTAGGTCCTGGAATCTAACAATGCTACCTGGTACTGGTACTCTGAAGCTTGAAGCAGAGGTGGCAGTGACCCGGGGACTACATCCCAGTCCACAGTCAGTAACGTCTGGGTGGCACAGGGGTGGGTCACATCCGGCTGGTGGCAGATTGACATTGTGATGCTGCCATGAGTTCACGGAGACCCAGCCACGACTGATCACTGGTGTCTGCAAGGCTGCAGGCAAGGTGACGTGGTCCTCACCATGCTGCAGTCTTTGAAAGCATGGGTGCTGCAGGCAGGTGTCCTAGTTCAGAGCCCAGATCCGGCTCTGATGAGTTGTGCGTCCGCCGTCACGTACCTCTCTGAGCCTCAGATTCTCCAGCCCTAACACCAGCATACTTAAGGGAGATGCCGTATTTGGGCAACACGCCTGCCCCTCGCACCGTTTCTCATCCTGGGGGACAGGGAGATGCCTCCTCCAGGTGGTATTCCACTACTGGCTGGCGCTTGGGGTCTCCCGCCCTGCTCTTCCGTGCATACCACCTCCAGCAGCTCTGAGTGGACAGGCCCACAGGTCCTTCCAGTGACGTGGCCCTGGGCTCCTGCCACCCACCTTCACCCTTGCCTCTCCAGTCAAAGGATGGCAGCCTCGTTCTCTTCTAAGTCTCTGGTTTGGGCACGAGGAGATGCCACCCCCAGTGGCAATTCCCTGCATGAAGTAGCTCCTGGGGTAAATGGCATCCCCCATTTCCAAGCTGGCCAGCACATGACAGCTCTCACTCCTGGTGACAGGAAGCCCACTGTGAGGGAGGAGGTCTCAGAGGGTCCCCCTGAGCAGACACACATCAGGGATGTTAGTGCAGGTTGCAAGGACACAGAAGTCAGGGGGCTGGTGAGGAAGACATCAAGGCATAAAAAGGCATTTACAGAAGTAGAAGCAGCAACAAGGGAAGGAATCTGACTTCCTCAGAAGTCCCCTCATTTTGAAGGTGGTGGAGTGTCAGCCATGAGTCCTGTCTGGCTCCCTCTAGTGGCCACGCTCAGCATTGCAACCGAGACTCAAAATCTAAGAAACTGCAGCTCTCCCAGAGCTGAGCTCCTGGCCTCCTGCAGGCTCTGGAGAGGACCCGGTCTTGGAGTCATGCAGGATCACTGCTAAAGCCCTTCAGACCCCCAGAAATTATTTTTCAATGTAAGTATTCCTGGGCAATGTTTGGGACACACTTAAGTACTTGTTTATCTGAACTTCCAGTTTAAGTGGCTGTCCTGGAACCCCATCATTAGGTGAGAAATGTCCAAGGCTCTGGCTGGGCCTATCACACCCTGTCTGGCTCATCTCTCTTGGTCTTCTCTTTCTCTGTCACTCAGACATTCTGACATAGTGCTGTGTTTTAGACAGCTCTGAAGGGCAGCTAGGTTCCCCTTTGGAAAAAAAAAAAAAAGATGGATATGTCCGAATACATGATGGCCATGACAGCTCTTGGGGCCAATGCAGCCAGATGCCAACCCAGGGCTCCCCTAGGTCGTGACCCAGCTGGGGGAAGGGAGAGAGCAAGGAAGTGAGGTAGGTGCTCAGTTCCTAAATCAAGCCGACAAGATCAGGACAGGGTTATTATTGCTACTGCTTCCCTTCCTGCTGGGAGAGCTAAGGCAGATCTCAGGACTCAGGCTGCTCCCGTCAGGGGTGTTTGCAGGGCATCAAGGAGGGGCCGCAGCATACCCCACCTCGTCTGATCTCCAGACCATCTGCTGGGCAGTCCTTGCTAGCCACAGGCTTCTCAGCTGCTCTCCTTCCACCCAGACTTTGCAAAAGAGAGGCTGGTCTGCTGCTTCTGCAGGTGGAGTCTCAGCCCCGCGCTGGTGGGCACAGTCACAGCCCTGCCAAAGAGCAGAGCACCGGCCCCTCTTCACCCCTTGCCACCTCCGTGACTCATCTCTGCCTTCAGTGGTGGCTGAACTGCCCCTGACACATGCAGGAGTCCAAAACAGGTCACATATCAGAGTCTGCGGATTTAAGTTGCCAGCACAGCTCACAGGGGCTCCACCTGCTGTGGCCCACCTCCTTTGTGAGGTCCGGCCAGGCCAAGCTCTCACCAGGATCTCAGACTCATCACTGCTCCCTCAGATCTCAGGGCCCAGGCCAGCCACCCAGGGCCCTGCCTCGCCTTCCAGCCACCAGGTCGGTGAGCACTTCAAGGGTCTTGCACACTAGCCTGGGCCTGCAGCCTGGGCCTCCACACTTTGCTCCCCCTCCCCAGCTAAGGATGGCACGCATGTGAAGAGGAACCGCAGCACTTTGGGAGCAACGTAAAGTGCTTGTTCTACGCGTGAGGAGAGAAGCAGCGAGCACGTATTTCCTCTGTCTATAGATACAAAGCTGATGCTTGTTTATGGAAAGGATTCACAGCAACATGGAAAAACTAAAGTGCTGATGGTGGACAGAAAGTAAGATGTTCCCCCTTTTTATTCTATTTTAATGTTTCTTTGAATATTTTTTAAAATCAATTTTATTTATTTTTTCATCTGGTTTTTGTTTTTCTGACACTTAGTTGTATATGTGGTGCTGGGATTCGAACCTGGATCCTTGCACATGCCAGGCAAGAGATCCAACCACCGAGCCACTGCAACAACCCCTATGTGATTCTTTTAAAGGAGAAAAAAAGAAACATAAAGGGTTAACAATGCATGCCCAGAACCTCTGGCCTCTTTTGCTGTGCTAAGTGAGCATTTCTCATCTTTGAATTTCTTTAAGCCAAGTGTATTTAGCCAGTATCACCAGGAGAGGCAGCAGATTCCGTTTATTGAATGACTTGCTGTAAAAATGCAGTACTTCTTTTTATTTATGCTTTAAAAGCATGCTGCTTTCAGGTCTCTGGTACCAGCCATTACTTCTGCTTTTGGCAGAATGACACCCCCCTACCACCATCCTGATCAAAGATGTCCACACCCTAATCCTCAGAATCTGTGCAAAGGAGAGTTAAGTTTACTGATCAGTCAACCTCAAAGTGAAGACTGTCCTGGGTCACCCAGGAGGCAGACACAACATAGCTGTAAAGGGAGCATAGCTGTAAAGGTGGCAGGCGGGCAGGAGAGGAGGGCAGAGTGGAACCTGAAGAGGGAGGGGCTGTGCCCCCTGCAGGCGCCTCTAGGAGCTGCAAAAGGTAGGAACCTATCCTTCTCTGAGCCTCCAGGAGGAACCAGCCCTACCAGTGCCTTGACATCTGCCTCCTGGGACCCGCAAACAGAGTCATGTCCAACACGTTTGTGTTCATTAGGCCACTAACTGGGTGATTTGTACCACAGGAAATGAACACATGGACCAAGATCGAGGGAGGGACTGCGGACTTCGCTGGATGCTGGCTTCCTGACTTGCACGGATTCCTTCCTTTGCTCTCAGCCTCTGCACAACTCTGTAGAGGAAAAGTCCAGTTTTCCTGGGCTATCTGAGCGCCTGTTCCCAGGTCTTCTTTCTTTCTTGTCCCTGGACTTGCGGTGATGGAAGCCACGGACAGGACTCAGGACTCAGGCTGGGTCCCCTAGGCCCCAGCAAGAGTGGTGCTGTTTCCAGGACGGCTTCACCGTGGTGCTTCCCCAGCTGCCACTGGCTCTTCAGTCATGGCAGATGAAGCCACTATCTGGGGACAGTATGGTCTTTGTCACTGATCACTCCTACTTATGGTAGATGCATAGTTTGGGTTTTTAGTCCCTAGAAGGAAGAATGTAACTGCGGCTCCTGTGCCACCTTCCAGCTGGCTTCCAGTGCCTAAGGGACAGGGCGACCTCTGGATGTTTACTCGCAGACCCTATTTACATACTGCACGTGGGACTTTCACAGACGACAGCCTCTTCACTTAACGCTTCATTATGCTTCATCCAAGGCAAAGTTATAGCAGTTGAGTTGCCTCCACCCAAACTCCCTCATTTTTATGACAGTGCACTTTCCCTGTTTCCATCTGCTTACCAAAACTACAGCCCTCACCAGTGAGGGTAAAATCATATCAATCCCCATGGAAACTTGCAGGAACTTTACATTTAACATATTTTGAAACATGTTATTGGGTGCATAACCATGTAATTGTTCTGCCTTCTTGATATATTGACTATTTTAGCACTCAGGAAATAACCATGCTGATCTGTAGTAGTTTGCCATAAGTTAATGTTTGCTCTGTGTGGTATATAGTATTAGTACCAATGAACATTTTTTTTTGGTACTGGGGATTGAACCTAGGGCCATTCAACCACTGAGCAACGTCCCCAGCCATTTTTATTTTTGTACTTAAGTAGATTCTAAAATTTTATTGAGGAATTGTGTCGTACAATCATAAATGCATATGTATTAACAATATGATATGCCCTTGATCCTAATCCAGAATCACCCACACCCCAGTCTCCTGATTCTTTTATATTTCCCCCTACAACAGATATAAATCTCTCTCTATATATATATATATAT
>PVKS010044783.1:0-14143 GCA_004027875.1 Aplodontia rufa | reverse complement strand
TGGGACCATTAACATTCAGTGTTGCTATAGATATATCTTTGTGGTTTATTACCATTGTGGCTTTTTGCTGTATTTTGTACTATCTTGGTTCTCCTTTAGTGGATTATTTTTTTTATTGAACTTCCTCTGTTTGTGTGCTTTGGAGATTTGTTTCTTTCTTATTCTGTGTGAAATTTGTCTTTGTGTGTTCTTTGTAATATTGGTTTGGGGCTCATGTATGCTTTTAGTTTACTCCTGGTATGGAATTTTCTTATTTCCCCCTTGAATCTGAACTGGTTTTAGTAACTTTGACTGATAGTTTTTTCTTTCAGGGCTTTGAATATCTCATTCCATATCTCTGTACTTTTAGGTATGAGCTGAGAAGTAAGCCGTGACCTTTATTGGTTGGCCTCTAATTGTGACTTGATGTTTCTCTCTTGCATAATATTCTTGCCCTTCTTTCTCTTTTAGGCATTTTGGTTGTGATATATCTCAGTGAGTTTCTCATTTGGCTAGATGTATTTGGGGTCCTATAAGCCTCCTGTATGTGAATGTCTATCTCATTTCTGATATGGAGGAAATTTTCTGTAACTATTTCATTGAAAATGTTCTTTATGCTTTTATTTTGTATCTCCGTGTTCAATACAAAATAAAAAACAAATATTCTGATAAAAAACCTAGGCAGAGTAAGGAAAAATAGCTAACTACATTTTAAAAAATACTAAAGATGAAAAAAAGAAGAAAGTACATGTATGCATATATGTCCATGAACAAATCAGCACCACAAACATAAACACAAGAACAAAAAACAAAAGTAAAGGACCCCCCACCCCGCAAAAGGATTTTTAAGCATTTTTTTTATTAGATGGATATAGAGTTACAATTGAGGGGGGAACATTATCAAACATTCAAGAACCAATGTATATATACTAGTTCTCCAGGGCTAATGCCATATCATGGATGCCCAGCTTGAGTTCCCCATGTTGCTGTTTCCGCCAGAAGAACCCCTGAGTTAAATGGATACCTCTTGGAGGACAGAGATCTCCTTCTGAGATGATTCTCCCATATTCCCACCTTCTAGTCTCCTAGCCCAGGGGAGCTGAAATCTATCCTCGCAAGAAGTGTGAGAAGGCAGGTTCTTATAACCCTTTGCAATAGAAAATTTTGAGGAGATCCTCTAAGAAAAATAAAAGGATTCTTAATGAAAAATTGAGGGAATAGATTCCACTAAGGTGTTTGAAATAGACAATAGGAGTAAATGGTCATTGTCCACTGGAGTTTTGTCAGCACAGTCCAGATTGATGCATTCCCAGGGTGGGGCCATTGCAGGGTTCTAAGAGTGGCAGTCTGGATGGCAGGGCTCAGGTCTAATCAGGTCTTAGGAGCTTTGCTGGATGGTGATTGTTCTGGAAAGATTACTTGCCACACCCTGAGGGTGTGGTTTTTGCTGGTCTCTGCTGGCAGTTTGAATCTCAGGAGTCTTCCTAGACTTTTAGTTGTGGGGTGAGAGTACAATCCTGTATCTGCTCTTCTGGCTAGGAACACAGCCTTTCCTGACTCCCTAGGCTTAGTTCCTGAGTGCACTCTTGCCCTCTTTTTCAGATTCCCAACCTGCTTCCTCTGGTCACATGAGCCACAAGACTCAAGGGGGAAGGAAGTGAGTTGGGTTCCCCTTTGCTTTTTCAATTTGAATCCTCTTGGGTGATATATCCTCTGGACCGATTTTGTGCTTGTTCTGGTTAGTACCCCTTGGGACCTGCCACAGGCACCTACCAAGACTGTGCAGTCACTTGCCCAGAACTCCCAACTCCTGCAGTTGCAGCCTCCTCAAAATGGCAGCTGCTCTGGCTCTCCACAGCTCTCTGGGGTATATGGCACATCCATCATGCAATAGTGTGGTCTCTGGATCAGCTAAGGGCTGCCTTCTGATCTTGGGGTTTTCTGTGCTAGATCTGACCTAAGTGTATCTCTGCACTTTCCCCTCCTTTTTTGTTGGGCCAGCAGTGCTAACATGGATGCAATGAGGGTTGCAGCCATGACCCACCTGGATTCAATGTAATCTTTCTTCTTTAGTTAATACACCCAATTGCTGAGTCTCTAATACTCTTTTTTTTTTTTAAAGAGAGAGGAACAGTGAGAGAGAAAGGGAGAATCAGTTTTATTCAGATTTTCATTTGGCTTCAGCTGCTCTAACACTCCATTGGGTACATGGGGCTGGATTTCAAACCCTCATCCTCATGCATGCCAGGCAAGCAAGGTAACCACTGAACAACCACTCCAGCCCCTCTAATACTCTTTGACTGTCCAATGCTGAGTTTTTGTGAAGTTCACTTTTCACCCACCTCACAGAGATACAGTACTCCTTGTGCTTGAGTCCAGAGTCACAGAGAAGTAAAAACTCAGCCTTCTTATAGCCCACCATCTTGGTCATCTCTGCAGGGCCACATTCTGAGAGTGTGGAACTCAAGGACTAAGATGAACATTGATGGTTTTTTTGGGGGCAAACACTGAAGAGGATCACAAAGGGCTTATGAACACCACAGAGAGCCCAGCTGGGGTTGGAGACTACATAGTTATTGTAGCCACTGGCATTATGATCATGAGATTCTCTTCCATGGTGCTTGCCTATGTAACACAGGAGTGGAGAAGGTGCATTCTGACATTGGTCTTGACCACGACAAAAGGACAGAAGTTTAAAGTTGACAGTGCAGGTGAGAATAGCTGTGTTGTTTCCCTGGGAGGAATGACCAAAATGAATAGGGATAGAATATGAAGGATTAAGCATCAAGAGAAGGCTGAGTCTTCAGAGGGCTTTTTGAGGAGAAGCCACTTTGGATGATGAGATCCTCGACAGGAAAGAACCCAGGGCATTGGACATGAAGAGGCTGGGGGAAAAGTGGAAAGTCTGCTTTGCAGGAGGTACCCAGCAAATAGAATTTGAATTTTCCTTGGGCTACTTTGCATTTGTCGGACATTCTGCCTTTTGTAAGACAGGATGTAGGCAAGGTGACAAGTCCTGCTCCCTCTGACTACTGGGGCCCTTTCCTTTTCCTCTTTTGATAGATGACCTTTCCTCATACCTATTTTTAGCATCTGTTCCACTCAGGTTTCTGTTGGCACTGCCTCTGTGTTCCTGCAAGCCAGCTCTGCTATTGCCCTAATGTTGCACAGAGATTTTGATGGTGGAACAATTTTATTTTTTCCTCTTCTCCCTGGAGCTCTGGCACAAGTTCATGGAGGAGGGATGAGGTCAGAGGAAAACCTGGCAAGCACACATCCACAGATATACAAAAGTCTAAAGTCTGCCTCCTTGTTTCAGGGCTTTGTCTTTTGGAGTAAGCTGTAGAGGCCTAGAAGGTCCCTCAGGACCTCAGTCATGTCTGGAAAGACCCACAACACAGGAGAGTAATCACTGCCTTCATGCTGGCCCCTCACTTGAGATGCAGCTTCTGTCTTCATTCTGAGCCTCTCCAGAATGCAGCACGCTGCTGCACTCAAGAGCTGATGATTGGGGATGGAGTGGTGCTCGGTGGTTACCTCACTTGCCTGGCATGCTGCAGGATCTGGGTTCAAACCCCAGCACTATGTGTACAACGAAGTGTCAGAGCAATGAAAGCCACATGAAAAACTAAATAAAATTGATTCTCTCTCCCTCTCCTTCCCTCTCTTTAAAAAAATAAAAAGAGCTGATGACTGACTGACTGATAAAGTGAATGGATGAAGTGAGGTTGTAATCTGTCCCTCTAAAACTGAATTTCAATCTCTACTTTAATGCGTCATTGGCCATTTTTTAGAGGTTCCTCAAAGCCATCTATCTTAACAAGTAAGGGCTGAACACATGGAACCTCATTCTTTACATCTTATAATTTTTTTAAAAAGAGAAATAAGAGAGAGAGAGAGACATTTATTTTTTTTTTTACTATTTTTTCATCTGATTTTTGTTTTGTCCTCCACTTAGTTGTGTTTGCTGGGGGTCAAACCTAGATCATCATGCATGCCAGGCAAGTGCTGTACCACTGAGCCACCTCTCCAGCCCATTTTATATGCTCTATATGTTATTTTAACTTGAGAAGCTTCACTATGAAGGTCCTATTTTGGCTTTTAAGGAAAATTCATTTGAAGAAAAGTTTGTAAATCTTAAAAATTATATATATGATATTATACACACATGCATATATGTAATGTGCATATAGAGAGAGAGAAAGAGGGAGGAAGGGAAAGAGGTGCAAAGCACCACCACCGCTGGTTAAAGGAGCTGCGTTCTGAATCTACTTGTACAAAATGCAGGCGTGATCCATGATCTGCACTTCTGCTTCCTCAGCCTCCAACCTTCAACCCCAGGTCCTTTTGCAGTTCTTCCCCTGTCTCCATGGCTAGATGAGCTTGTTCCTTATGCTGAATTCTAAGCATTTATTGTGCCTTGTGGCCCCCTCTTTCTGTGCTGACCACATGGTGTATTTATTTATTCCTTCAACATAGGTCCACTGGGGCCTGTTGGGCCAAGCAAGGTCCCAGGTCCTGGGATTCATTATGAGCGAGACAGATACCTCTGCTTCCCGGTTTACGATGTAAGGGGGTTCAGGAGTGTATCAGCTGAGGTTCAAGCTGAGAAACAATAAGCAGGAGATGCACAGAGATTGAGTGCACGCAATTGGCTTATGTGGTTGTGGGGCTGACAAGGAAAGTCTGCCATCCTCAGGAGGAGCCACCAGACAGACAGGCATAAGCTGACACTGCTGTCCACAGGTGCAATTCCTCCAATTCCTCGTTCTTTCTGGGAGGCCTTAGTTCTGCTTTTTTTTTTTTTTTTTAAGAGAGAAGGGCAGTGAGAGAGAGAGAGTGAGAGACAGACAGAGAATCAATTTTTATTGGGTTTTTCATATGGCTTTCGTTGCTATGACTATTAGCTGTGTACGACGTGAGTGCTGGGGTTTGAACCTGTGTACTTGTGCATACCTGGCACCAGGCAAGTGCCTTAACCGCTGAGCCACTGCTCCAACCCCCTTAGTTCTGCTCTTAAGATCTTTCAATTGACTGGATCAGGCCCATTCAGAGTATGTGGGAAAGACTCCCTTACTTAAACCTCAGCTGAATATGAATATTAATGATCTCTGCAAAACACCTTCAAAGCCACATTTGATTAGTGTTTGTTGGGTAGCCCCATGTAACCCAGCCAGGATGATATGTGAAACGGATCACCACAGGGAGCAATGTTTAAAAAAATCATTAAAAAATATGATGTATTTCAGGAAGGAAAAGCATGTTTCTATTTTTTCTTTGTTTAGCAGGAAGTCTAGAGTTAAATTTAATGTTTAATTTTGAAACTAAAGACATTGCAGTGATTTAACACAACTATCAAATTCGTGGAGTCTATAACTAGGGATCTTTGAAAAATAATGATATCTGGGCCCTACGGTGTACCAGTTAGAAACTATAGGGGTCCAGGCTCTGGCACTGGTATTCAGGAAATACTGCTCATGTGAGTCTATTAAGTATCCAGGGTTAAGAACATTTGCTCTAAATGGATGTTAATTTTGCAGTTCTGTTTTGTATATATTTTGATATTAAAACAATCATTTCATCCTACATAAACTAGAAATGACTACATAAACTGGAAATGACTATTTTAGTTAAAACATGGGTGTTATAAAAGCCGCTGAGCTACCTTAAGTGATCTTCCTGGGCATGTGGGACAGGTACCATGAGTTATTTAGTTAGTCTGGTTATGGCTTGGATGAAAGGTGTCACCCCAAAGCTCAGGTGAGACAATCTAGGGAGGCTGAGATGAAGCAATTGGGTTGTGAGAGCCTCAACTCAGTCAGTGAGTTTGCCCCCTTTTAGGGACTAACTGGGCTCTAGGGTGTGGCTGGAGGAGGTGGGCACTGGGGGCGTGCCTGCAGGGAAGATATTCTGTATCTGGCATGGAGTTTCTCTGATTCCTGGAACCAGGCCTTCTGCTATGCTCTTCAGCCTTAACTTGAGCTCTGAGGAATGAATCTGGATGCTTATAGACAAAGACCTCTGAGGCTGTGAGCCCCCAAATAGACCCCTTTCCTCCTTCAAAATTGTCTTTGTTGACTCTTTTAGACATAGCAATGAGAGAGCTGACTAAAACGATTCTCAATTAGGATAGGTGGGGTTATGCTGTAAAACAAACAAAAACCCTTTTTCTTCTCAGGAGGTTAATAAAAAGTTATTTTCCATTTAAAGTCTGCTGTGAGTCTAGTGGTTCTGCATGGCACTTGCTCCTCCTCAACATGTGGTCCCGTGGTCAGTGAGACAAGGCAAGATAAGCTAGAGTTGGGAACCAGCAACTAATTAATATCACTTTCATTCACTTTTCTTTGTCACTGGCAGTATTTGACTTTTAAGAAAAGGAGGGAATGTGGCGTGTAACCCTTTGAGTACACGAGAGATGGAAATAGATAGTGATGAACATTAATAATATCTACTTGGTATTTTATGTCTGCACTAAACCCAACAATTGGCACATAGTAGACTTGCTAGATATTTGGAAAATCAAAAGACTATATTTTAATTCACTTTAGACCTGTGTGTGATTGCGCGTGCATGCGTGTGTGTGTGTGTGTGTGTGTGTGTGCATTTGTATGTGTGTAGTCATACAGTTTTCCCTTTCTCCAGGCAGATGCTACTCAGCACATTAACCCTGCAGGGCCACAAGTCTGCGACTCGTGGGAGTGGAAGAGCAGGGCTGGGATGCCCATGTCTGTAACCAGGAGAGCTGGAGTGAAGCCAGCTACCATGATGGTGCCCGTGAAGAAAAGCTCCCTGAGCACCACACCCTCCAACTGATCTCTTCAAACTTCCCTCACTTAAACCAACAACAAAGCAAATAGCCCTTCTGGAGTGCTGAATAGCTGGAGCCATGCAGACACATACAATTGACCATGGCAGGGAAGAACAGGAAACAACTCATTAAAAAATGTCACGCTAAATTTCAGGAAAGAGCCAAATATTTCCATTTTCTATAAACTGTTAAAAATATCAATTTATAATGAACCTAGCCAAGCTCTGTGGAAAAGTCACAATGAAGATTTTGGATCACTTCCCTGGTCAGATAAGTACTACTGGTCAGCACTGTCCTCAGCATACTCTGGGAGTGCACAGCTCTGAGGAATGGTGACTAGACTAGGAGAGGGAAGACAGGCTATCCTGAGGTCAAGGACTTGCAAGAATCTTCTCGGTCATCTGCCAAACTCCTGCCTTCCCAAATGCTGCTGTGTGACCTCATAAGGAAGGGTCATTTGACAGAGACTTTCATAGGTGAACTCTCCATGAACCCTCTCTCGAGAGACAGATGAAACAGAGCATTATTATGGCAGAGTGGCTAGGAGGACAGACTTATCTTTATTCAGAAGCTAAATTTTCACAGGAGATACTTGATTTGTATTTAAATTCCATAAAATTTTTAGTTGAAAAATTAGATTCACATAACCAGGTTATTACAACCATATTTGAAAGTTAGCCAATGATCAAATTGAGTACCAAATCATCATTTTCCTTTAATAGTTGTACCCACATTAACAGATCTATCATTTTTCTTTTTTTAAAATGACTTTGAAGCCACAGCATCTGTTTGGAACTGTTTGTTCAAGTTAAGCTCATTTGATAAATCTCATGTCAACTGCATTCTTAATAACAAATTAATAAGTAAAATCAAGATTTTGGTCATATTCATCAAATTTCAAGTACTCAGTAGCCCAGTGACCACCACATTGGATATCCCAAAGGCAGATGATATAAAGATGTCACCTCTGCGTAATGCAATTAGATATATTCACAAAAGTTACTTTGTAGCCAAATCAAGGCAGGGCCCAAGGCAAGGAATATTATTAATATTTGCTTTTTCTCTTCCTGGCGTGAATCTTAAGCATTACGAATCTTAAGCATATTGATTCTAGCATACTTGAGCAAGGCAGCAGCCACGCTCTTGGCTGGTCCAAGGACCTGCCTTGCCCACCAATGCCTTTCTATGTGAGGCACTCAAATATTTGTTTAATGGTTGCTAGTTCTATCCATCTATAGCTTCAAAATAATGTTTGAAAATTAACTTGTTTCACCTGGAGTGAATTCTTATGAATACCTACTTAAGGAAAAGAAAGATCAAAGTATTCATCAATGCTCCAATTTACTGTATGAACTGGACATACTCTCTTCTTTAGTTTGGGTATTAAGTATCTTCCAAATGTCCTGTGGTGAAAGCTTGCTGCCCAGCATATCTGTAAATGGACCACATGGAGCCTTTAGGAGGAGGAGAGATCTTTAGGTCATCAGGGAGAATTCTTGAAGGGTACTTCTTTGATTCCATCTCTTCCCTTCTCTCTTTTCTGCTTCCTGGCCACAAGGAGCTCCCACCAAAACATTCTGCTCACCCATAGCAATGGGGCTAATGGATCAGTAACTGATATCTGTAAAACTGTGAACCAAAAAAATCTTTTTAACTAATCAGTTATCTCAGTTTTGGCTATAAGTAATGGAAAACTGCCTAACACTCGTCTGCATAAATTCAACTTTGTCATTTACAAAATGGCACCACTGGAAAACATCTCAAAGCAGGGCCAATGAAGCACTCTAGGCAAATTTTGAAGCTAAGTCTGACTTTATTATTTGGCGTAATTCATACCTTTCCAATTCTAAAATTGTGTGATTTAATAATTTTGGAAATATGTCAAAGTGAGGTTTAGTGCAAATTCAAAAAAGTGTCAAATTTGAGGTATTTTGTTTTCTTTTCACATATTTAGATTGACAAAAAGTTTTAAATTTTAAATATAATTTTAAAATTTAATTCTATCAAAAGCACAAATGTAAAACACTATGTGGACATGCATTTCTCAAAGGAAACTCCTCTAAATTATATTAGCAATCTCTTTTGATAAATCTGCAGTCACTTATGTCTCTTTCTTGAAAGGTCAACCAGCTGTAGAGATATAATTTAATCTGGGTTGAAGGCTTCAGTCTTAGATAAGGAAGACAGATGAATAACAGGATTTTTAGGTTTAACTCATTCTGGGCAATGACCTTTGACTGAGCCCTGCCATAAAATAGTTCCTGGTGCGTGGGTCTTCAGATGGAAGTGCCCAGTTTGACATGATGGATTCATGTACCAATATTTCTTCTGACCTAATTCTATATGGGCCATTTTATATCAAGAGCTAGCATTTCATAGCAGTTTTATAGGAAACATGAAATGTGTGCACATTAATCATAAAATTAAAGATAATAAAGAGAAGGAAAGACAGTAAAAAGAACTTCTAGAAAGTTCTTAATGTGTGTGCCGTTTGCTGTGACTGGTCTCTGTGGACTGTTGTTATTTGTTGATGAGAATGTTTTTTTCTGAGGATCAGGGATCTTATCTACATTTGGTGTCCCCAGAATGTTTAAGTACTATAATGCTTAATATGTACTTGTTTAACAATTAAAGTGTCATTCAAGTTAAATCTCACTCAGGCAGTGAAGTTCTTCTCCCAAGAATGAAGCTCTTCTTGCGGTTGTCCCTGAAGGGTACTTTACACGGGATTGTAAAATTAACGCTTCTATACTCCTTTGGCTGGACCTAGCAAACCTCAGATTTTTTTTTCTTTTAGCCTATGTTAACACCTGGAGATAAGGCAAAAATAAATCAATCACAATTTCTCTTCTATTGTCCAAAAGGGACCATGAAATGGCAGGCTTGAACGTTAACACAATTTTCTCCTTTACTGGAATAATTGATGAGAGCTGAACCACCAAAGACAGGTATTCTCATTCCACTGTTTTCCATGTAAGAAAATATATTTGCAGACTGTTGGTGCCAAAGGATTTGGTTTTACCTGTATTTATGAAGTCAGTGTGTTTTAAAGCAGAGTAAGCTCTTTTTCCTATTCAATTTCTCTTACTGTATGGCTATTCTGGAACTGGCAATATTTGCATATTCAGCCTGTTACAAAATATATTTTCTCCAAGCCCATATTAACCATTTACAATATATAAAAATCATTTTTCTGAGTTCAGAGTGTAGTGAATTGAGGGCATTTTGAAAGGTTAATTTGAAAATGCACTTTTCAGTGTTTAAAGCAGGTTTTGATCTGGACTCACCATGTTGATGCTTGGGAGCTGGGCTAGCCCTAGCCTGTGGTATACTGAGATGAATAAGTGCACTATTGATTTTTTTTGGAGAGGGGAGGGAAGTCTACTTTATGGGATGTTTTCACAGGTGAGTGTTGATGAATATATCTTAATGGTTAGAGTGAAAATATGGGGGATATTATAATTGCATTTTGGTATTTATGTTTTCTCTAAATAACCAAACCTCTTTATCAGTTATATTTACCAATTTTCATTAAAAGAATTTGAGAATGGCCTATTTTAAGGATGGAAGAATTACTTTTTCCTTTGGTTATTAAGTAATAACTAAATTTATTACTTAATTGTCTCAAGTCTATTTACTTTAACTTTGGAATAATGAGTGCTCTTGGCCTGGAAAATCAGTTTTTCTAAAAATGGAGTGAGAAGTAAGGAAACATACGTTGCTGTTGCTATGAGTTCTTATGCAATAATGATGCTCACTTTCAGAGCATCTCTTCCCCAAATATTTCAGATTTTCTGCCACTGAAATTCTAATTGGATAAAGTTTTAACTTCATATTTAATAATTAAGTTGCTGACATTGACTAAAGGGAGAGGAAAAGAAAAATATTTATATTTATCAGTGAACATATAGTATTTGGCAAGTGTTTATAAAGGTTATCATTCTTAAATTTCATAAACTTTCTGGAATTTAAGAAGATAAGCAATTGTTACAAAATAACCTAGAGTATGAATTTGAACCCAAAAATGTTTGCTTAAAAATATCTCACACTTTCCAGTATATCACATGTATTAATCAGCTTTCCGTGCATATGTACAAATGCCTGATATACATCCCTTAAAAGAAGGAAAGGTTTATTTTGGTACATGATTTCAGAGGTTTCAGTCTATGGCCACTTGGCTCCATTTTTTCCAGGCCTAATCATCAGAGGCAGAACATCATAGCAGGTAGTATACAGCAGAAAAAAGAGGCTCAATTCATGGTGTCTGGGAAGCAGAGAGAGCTAGAAACAGAGATAAAGATAATATGTAGATAATAGGTAGATAGATGGGTGATAGATGATAGAAAAATAGAATTGTACATAGATCATGCCTTGAGACTTTGTGTGAGGCTGAGTTTAAAGGTGATACAGTAGTTTATCTGAGAGAGGACATTTCAAGGCAAAATAGCATTCAGGCAGTGACATGGGTATTGCTGGTAGCTTTTAGCTAGATCTACAGTGGGAATCAGGAGCAAAAAACAGTGAAAGGACTTGAGAATTCTGCAACTTGACAAGTGAAGAAGTGCTTGTAAAGTTACAGCCAAGATGCATATGGTCATTAAGGAGATTGGCACCACTAAAAAGAAGCCAAGCACTTTGCACAGGATAATTGAAAAGACACCTTAAGGGTATCTCAGAGATCAGCAAAGCCCCATCTCATGCAGGTTCAAAGGTGTAAAGCATATATCTTTCACTGGGGAAGAGAACTCTGGACTGCCCTTCTGGTACATGGCCAACTATGAATTGTTTCCCTGGGATTTACTTTCCCTTTTTCAGGGGTCTAGATGCTCAGAGGTCACTGCAGTCATGGTTCAATGTGGTTCAGCTGCTGCTCCCACTGGCTGTAGGACCTGTCATCATCCACATGGTTGTGCTTTTGCAGGCATGCAGAATGCAAGAGTGACAGGGTCATTGAGGCTTCCACCAAAATTTTAAAGGCAAGCTCACAAGGCCAAGCAGTTTGTGACACACTCAGAGTCCTTGGAAGCAGCTCCTGATAGGGCATGGAGCCGTGAATGTGAATTTGAAGGTGCAATGGAGACTTCAAGTTGTTGGAGATGCCAGGACTGTAGAACACCTCCTTGAGGGAAGCCAGTGATCACAGCCAGTCCAAAATAGGAGTCTTGTGGACTGCAGCTGGCAAGGTTACAGAGGCAGGGCTGGTCAAGCCCTTTGGAGTTCACATACTACCCAGATGCTGGAAATGCAGCTACAGGATTTAATACTTTCCTTGCTAGGATTTGATCTTGTTTGTCCTTATGGTTTCTTGCTATTTTGCTTTTCATAGCTTTTGGAATGGGAATGGTTACCTTGTGCCTGTCCCACCACTGCATGTTGAAGTATCTTGGTTCTTTATCCCTACCCTCCACAGGGGCTTACAGCTAAGAGTTTACCTTGAGTCTCAGAGAGACTTTAGCTTTGTAATTTTGAGCAACACTCAAAATGTTGACTATGGGAACTACTGGAGATGAGCTAAATGCATTTTGCATTATGACACAGACATGGGACTTTGGAAGATGGGGGGTGGTATGCTGTTGTTTGGATCTGAACCATTCTCTCAAACCTCATCTGTTGAGAGCTTGGTTTAGATGTTGGGCCTTTGAGGCTCATGGGTGTTCTGAGTTCATCAATGGATTGATAACTTAATGGGCTACTCAGAGGCAGGATCTAGTTGAAGGGAATGAGTGCTTAGGGGTCTGTCCATGGGGTCTATGTTTTGACCCTTCTTTTATCTTTCTTTTTTGCTTCCTGGATACCATGAGTTGAGCAGCTTTCCTTTGAGATTCCTTTCTGCCTTGCTGTCTTCCACAGTCCTAAAGCAACTGGGTCAAATGACCACAGACTCAAATTTCTTTCCTCCTTTTAAGTCATTCATCTCAAGTAGGTTGCCACATTGACAACAACAAAAAGAATGTTGTACCTTGATATACTGTAGCTGGAAAACACGGGAAAAAAAATCTTAACATTTAGTCCTGATGAAGAATTCTTGATGGCAAGTCTTCTTGTCACTATGCTGCATAACAAACCACTGAAAACTTAGTTGCACAAAACAACATGTTGTTAAGCAAAGAAACTGTGTGGATTAGGAATTCATATAAGACACAGCTGGAAGGTTTATCTCTGTCCATTGGCGTCTGGTGCCTGCACTAGATGACTCGAAGGCTAGACTCATTGGGAATAGCAACGGGACACCAACAGTAGGAACCAACTTACCCTCCTCAGCATGGAAATGTCAGGATAGTTTACTTTTTAAAAAATATATGGATGCTGAATTCCCTCATGAATAAGAACCCAAGAGCACCAGGCAGATAATGCATGGCATTCAATGATCCAGTCCTGGAAGTCATAAAGCATCACTTCCATCAGACCCTTTAGTGTAAAGAAATTGGAACCCTACAGAGATTCAAGCACAGGGTCACAGACACTGCTCCACTGGGGACGTGCCAAAAATTCTGTGACTATTTAAAAATTACCTTCTCAAAACTAGGAAAAGTTGGATATAAACTAAGGAAAAGTCTTGTTAGAGGCATGAATTAATTGTAATAATTTAATCAAGTTCATCTGGTATGATCTTTTTCATAGCTAAAAATTAATGTCTATTTTAACTTAGATACAATCATCTATTGCTATACCATAAAAATTGGAACTGCTAGTATCAACATGAGTCCTTTGAGCTTGTCTCTTGCATCTCTACATTTCTGTGTTTTTTTGGCTTTTTCTTTCATTTTCCCCCACATTGTTTGGTGCATTATAGTTGTACGTAATGATGGGTTTCGCTGTTACATATTTATACATGCATACAATATGACAATATAATTTGGTTAATATCATGCCCAAGCACTTTGTTATGATCTTGGCAGGGCATCTATTTTAAGAGATTTTTGGGCTACCTGTTAGTATAGGAGTGATGCCAGGCTTGTATGCATTTCATTCTGCACATCAATATCAAGAGAACACTAGGAGAGATAATCAATTTCTTAATTGTTGATTCCAACTAAACTGTGCCAACCCTTGGGAAGGTGCCAGTTTCCCTCTAAAGATATAGAGATATAAAGTCGGAGTCACTGACATCTGACAAATATGGTGCTAAACAAGCCTCTTTCAAGTGTTCAGGATAGGAGAATGTGTATTTTATACACGCACACATACACACGCACATGCACACACACACCCATGCACATTTACACACACCCACACACATGCACACACACGGATGCGCACACACGCCCATGCAATGCACATACACACCCACACACACACACACCCATGCACACACACCCATGCACATACACACATGCACATGCACACACACACATG
>PVKS010044782.1:0-14147 GCA_004027875.1 Aplodontia rufa | reverse complement strand
ATCCCCTAGGCTGCCTCACGGAACTCAGGAAAACACTCTGCTTACAATCACCATTTTATTAGAAAGTATGAAAATGAACAACCAGATTAAGAGATAAGAGTAAGGTGAGTCCGGGAGGTCGCTGAGCTCAGGTGTGTCTGTCTCTGTGGAGCTGGGGTGCGCTCCCTTATCAGTACTTTGCAAGGTTTACATACCAGGAAGCTCCCCAAGCCTCCTGATCCCCAAGCCTCCTGATCCCCAAGCCTCCTGATCCATAGGTTTTTTTTTAACTGGGTCCCATTATCTAGGCATGATTAGTTAAGTCATTGACACATGGTTGAGCCAATCTCCCCGTCCTTCTCCTTGCAGATCGGGGAGTACAGCTGAAAGTTCCAGCCCTTTCATTAAGGGCAGGGTTTTTCTGGAACGGTCCCTCCCTCCTTCAACTCTCTAAGGGCCCATCCTGAGTTTTTTTTTCTTTTTCTTTCTTTGTACTGGGGAAGCGGAACTCTACCACTGAACTACACCCCCAGCCCTTTTCTTCTTCTGGGACAGGTCCTCCCTAAATTGCCAAGGCTGGCCTTGAAATTTCAATCCTCCTGCCTCAGCCTCCAAAGGCACTGGGATTACAGGTATGAGCCGCTGTGTCCTGTATGAGCCGCTTTCTCAGTTTAAGCTCAGGGATGATTTGAGGGGGGTTCTTTATGAATACAGAAGACACTTCTGTCAGGAAATTCCATGGGTTTTGAAGCCCTGTGTCTGTTACTGGGCACAAAGGCCAGCTCTAGTCTTTGCCGTGTTGCAGTAGGAGTAAAACTTTAAGTGGGGAGCGGGTGGGAAGACGATTCTCCCGGGCAGTGGGGCGACCAGGCAGGGAGGACTGCGCTGGCTGGCAGCCGACTGGGAGGGCTCTGCAGTGGTGGGGCAGGGAGGGTCTGCGTGCAGGGAGAGGACAGATGTGGAGGAGCTGGGAGGCTGGGAGGGCAAGCTCAGGGTGATGGCAGCCCAGGTGCAGGAGGCTGCAGGTCAGTCCCTAAGACCAGGGAGGCACTGATTGGAAAGAGGCAGAGTGGCGAGCAGAGGCAGGTGTGCAGGAAGCCCGATGGGAGTCGCTCGCAGAGCGGGGCTTCAGTGAGGCAGAGTCCAGCAAGGGCTTTGCAGTCTTGGTTTCCAGAGGAGTCCAAGCAGTGAGGGAAGGAGAGATAGCGACCAGCAGGGGAGAAGCCCAGGTTCTCTCATACAAGGTGAGCTCATTCTTCTTTTTGTTTGCTTGTCTTTTGTTATCAAGGATTGAACCCAGGGGTGCTCAACTACCTAGCCACATCCCCAGCCCTTTTTATTTTTTATTTTGAGACAGGGTCTCATTAAGTTGTTTAGGGCCTAAGTTGTGAGGCTGGCCTCGAACTTGTGATCCTCCTGCCTCAGCCTCCCCAGCCGCTGGGATTACAGGTGTGGGCCACCGCACCCCATGGTGAACTGCTTCTTTAAGAGCACTTTCCAGATGGCTACGCCCCTAGCAGTGTCATCCCAGGATTAAGGGACTTCTGGCTGAGAACATCTCATTGACAGCAGGATGGATCCTAGCTCCGCAACTTCCCGGTGTCTGCACTGTCTACAAAGAAACAGACATGTGGAGGAGGACAATGTTTCCCAAGCAGTGACAACCGTGGCTAAAAGAATCTGAAGGAAAGAATTGGGAACTGCACCTGCGAGTGAAATCTCCTGAGTGTAGACCCTGGAAACCCACAGGGGAAGGCGGGGGTTTCTCTGAAGCAGGGATCTCACAGGGACAAAGTTCCTCCCCAGAGGACACGTGACAAGGTCTGGAGACATTGTGCAGCTGTTCCAGCTGGGTGGCATTTGAGGGCAGAGAGCTGGGATACTGCTTAGCCCTCTGCAGTGCTCAGGGCTGAACGCCCCACAGAAGAGTCAGCTGCCCCAGATGCCAATCCTGCCCAGCCAAGAAACCCTGCTTTACAGAAAGAAGCTGGGGCTGGGGAGGGAGAATCAGGTGCACGGGGCGGGGGGCTCCCAAGATATCTTAGTAGTAGGGGGACATTGGACAGGCGTGGCAGATGCTCTTGGGTGACTTGTTCCAATCTACACCCATGGTCCTTCGCGCCCTGGTCTCTGTAGTCAGTGACAATTCTAGGTGATGGAATTTAAGAGCATTTGCTGGATCGAGCTTCTGATAAAATACCTGTCTGCCTCCCTTCCCCAGTGCTGGGGATGGGGCCCAGGGTGCTCTACCACTGAGTGACTTCCCCAGCCTTTTTTATTTTGAGGCTGCCCAGGCTGGCCTTAAACTTGAGCTCTTCCTGTTTCAGCCTCCCGAGTGACGGGGATCATAGGTGTGCACCACCGATCCCCGGCAATCCCCGTGTTCCGGATCCCTGGCCAGGGTCCCCTTCCTGTTCTTCCTGCCTGGAAGAACCCATCTGCAGTTGCACTTGCTGCATTGGGGCCATGAGTGCTGAAATCAGCAACTGCAAAGGATGGAGCCCAAAGCCAGGAAGAGCTGTGCCCCTGGCAGGGGACACCTGACCAGGTCTGCAGTCGTTTTTGGTTAGGGAGGTGGGTGCTTCTGGCATCTACTGGGTGGAGACTAAGGGTGCTGCGTAGTCCCCGGACGGCAGTCAGCAGGCTGAGGGAATCTGGGGGAACAGCATCACCGGGCTGGCCGGGAGCTGCGCATGGCCGCGTGCGGCAACTTGTATCAGGTGAAAAAGGGGACATGACTGTTTTGGGTGCCATAAGAAGTTCTTTGATTGGAGCCTGTTACAGGGCTGTCTCCAAAGGACACATCCCTTAGATCACTTTTACCGGCACTTTCCATGGCTGTATGGGGTTTCCAGCCCCATCTTTGAAGCAGAGAGAGGACGCCCACTGCTTGGCTTCTTTTGCCAGAAAGTGCCAGCACCAACGGTCCCCTCCACCCACGTCGCCAGTGGGTTCCGCTGGGTCCAAGATCACGGGCCTAAAAGAGGGGTTAGAGGCATGAGAGGACCGGTTAATCCCCAGCCCCACAAAACAAATCGCAAACAATCGGTACGCCCCCAGGAGGTGTTAGAGGATCCTTCCAAAATTGGCGGCTTTAGGATTTGAGCCATGGAACCTCATGTCCAACACACTCAGAGTGCATGGTAAATCCTGAGAATTAAGATACCCTTATGAGGGCTGGGCTGGGGCGTTGGCTCAGTAGTATTGTGCTTGCCTGGCATGTGCGAGGACCTGGGTTCAAATCCCAGCACCATTTAAGTGTCGGAGCAATGAAGACCAGATGAAAAACCTAAATAAACTTGATTCTCTCTTTCTCACCCTCTCCCTTTCCCTCGCTCTCTTAAAGAAAAAAGATACCCTTGTTTAAATCAACAACATGCACACCAGTGTCTAAAGCTGTCACTTACTATACAGTGAAGCAGAGCTGTCCCCAAGCACCACATGTCATTTAACCAAACCCAGCGCTGAGGTCCATTTCCTCATCCCTTCCCTCTCGCGTCTAGTGCCCAGAAGCCTTGCTATTCCTGAATGCCTGAGAGGGCAGAGCAGACCTGACCTCATCACAGCCACTGATGATCAAGTGACCTGTGAAGGATGGTGCTGTTTCTCAGGGTCACTCTTCCCCTGCACACCTGTTAGACCTGCTGGTAAACCACGCGCTTCCTGGACCTAGGCAACGGTGAGGTGGGGACGGTGGCCCTGGTCCCTCCCTCCTCCTGGACAGCTCTTCCACCTCCTCGGATCTTATCCCTGTGCTGTTAGCACCGCCCTGAATCATGTCACTGACACAGCTTGAGGGGAATCAGGTACAGCGAGGGTGAAGGTTAGGGCTAGGGCTAGGGCTAGGGCTAGGGCTGGGGAGGGCACCTGGTTTTCTGGATCTGGGTCAGGAGGAACTTCCGTATGGTCTCGTCTTCGAAGTTGTAGTTGACAGTCCAGAAGATGCAGAGCTGCTGGTACTTGGTGACCAGATCCAGGACGGTCCGGAAGCCCTCCGCAGTGTCGAAGCTGTCCGCCCCACTTCCCTGCTCCCAGGCGTAGACCGTGAGCAGCTCCAAGGCGTACTTCGGGGGCAGAGAGCCCTTGGAGCCCATCTTCCTCTCACACTAGGGAAGGGGAGGGACATCAGATGACCTGGGCAGGACCTGGAGCGCTCAGGGAGGGTTCTGGGGCTAGACGGGGCAGAGCAACCAAGTCACAAGGGTGCTGGTGGGCAGTGCTCGCCCCGTGGAGGTCAACTAGCAGCTGGTCAGGGACACACGCCACTTCCTGCTGTGCTTCCTGTCACACTGTCTTCCTGGGATAACAACACAGCCATGGGTTGCTAGAGACCCACTGTGTGCTAATTATGGGCGGGGCTGCGTTTTACCCACACCTTCCTAACCCTAAGGACAGCCCTCAGCAGGCATCACGACTTCCATGGGAGATATAGGCTGAGGCTTGGGGACAGGAAGGGCCTTGCTCAGACGCTCCCTTGTGTGCAGCAGGGCTGAGCAATATAGAGGTGCAGCCCCAGCGCCACCTGGAGCTCCCACTGCCCTCCCGGGGACAGCGTCTGTGTCTACCGATCACGGAACCGTGCCTAGGTGAGCCACGCTGGGGACCTGTGGGTCTGCGAATCTCAACCCTGTCTTGTACCTTGGATTCCTGCTGGGTTCTTTGGCTAACAGAGAGAAGATGAGCCCCAGGGAGCAGCTTTGACGGTGGGAGGCCCTGTACATTCGACCCAAATAAAGTCAGTGGCAGGAACTCCACCTGGGGGCCAACAGTGGGCAGGGTCTCCAGAGCAGCCCAGCCCGGCCAGCAGGTGGCCTGCATGCCCAGATCCTGTGCTGGCCTCAAGGTCACCTCCTCCTGGTCAGACAGGGCCGTCATACCTGTTTGTACCAGTGTTTCACCAGGCGAATTAAATCCTTCACTTTGGTGGGCCGGGAGAGGATGAAATTGCGCTGCAGCTCCGTAAAGCAAGTAGAAAACTCTCCCCCCAGGAAGTCTGAGGAGTGGTAGAGATCGATGAGTTCCACGTAGACCTGCGGCTTGGGTGTGGACCCCGAATGCAGCTGGCCTGGCCATGCAGAGAGATTTACGTTAGGTCTCCATGCGTATAGGAAATAAGATTTCCAAACAGTTCTGACAAACGGAACTTCATTCTGGGAAATTACGTGGAACTGTATTAGAGTATTTGAATTACTGCTGTCAGGGATATAGGGAGCATCTTCACTCATGAGGGCTTTTTTTTGTTAAAGTATCTGGTTTATATCGGCACAGGTGGTTTTGTCAAAGTGGCATGCAGATCTGAGCTGTCTAACACAAGTCACCAGCCGCTGTCGCTGTTTGTGTTTGTGTTAATTAAGAGGAAATTAAAACTTAGTTCCTCGGTCACACTGGCCACACTGCGGACCCGCATACAGATAGAGAAAATCTTCATTACGGCAGAACGACCTTCCGAACAGTGCTGGTCTGCAGTCCCCGAGTCCCCGGGGTAAATCTGGCCCGCTGTTTGTTTTTGTAAATAAAACTTTATCGGAACAAAACTACACTGAGTGTTGATGTACTGAATATGGCCGTCTTTACTCTAAAATTGCAGAGTAGTCACACTGCGCAGCCCACAAAACTATAAATATTTGCTATCTTTTGACTTTTGCTAAAACACATTTGCTGATCTCTTTTCTGTTCTCTCGTTCCCTTTCTGAGAGACACTAAGTGTCCTTCAGAGTGAAGATATTAGTCTTCCTGATTTTGATTGGGAAAAAGCCTTTGGTTTCTTTTAATTCACTGTTATGTACTTGTCATCCTTGAATTTCTTTTCTTTCTTTCTTTTTTTTTTTTAAAGAGAGAGGGACAGTGAGAGAGAGAGAGAGAGGACCCTTGTGCATGCCAGGCAAGCACCGTAACCACCGAGCTGCGGCTCTAGTCCCGTGATTGAATTTCTAAAGGAGTTTTTCTACTTTTTTTTTTTTTGCCAAGGTTGAAGGCGAGCACCCAGATTTCCCGTCTTTGTCTCACAATGGCTCCCACATTCTGTACTTCAGTTTTGTCACCAGTGCGTGAGGCATTTTATCCACACGTGTGTACATGCTTTGATACTGGTGGTGACACCAGGGGAGCCCTGCAGATGGCTCCTGGTTTCCCTGCATGAGAAAGGAGACCAGGTCCCACGCAGGTGCACAGTAGGTGCCCGCAGGAACACCGCCTGCTGGGGGTCCTGGATGCAGGACCGGCACTCGCTTCCCACAGCAGGGTACCGAGCCTGTGGCTGTCCCCGACCTGGCCACCGTGACTCCCAGACCTGGGTTCCGGGGACTCTCACCGAGCGCGTTGAAGGCAGGCAGCACGTCGAAGTCCACGCTTTCGTTCATGTTTTTGGATTTCAGAGAGAAGCTCAGCACCCTGGGGGCCTTCCACTTTGAAATCTCGAAGGTCACCTTGAACTTCCTCTCCCGCGCCCAGGCCTCCAGCTGCTTGTGGGTCTCCTCGATGATCCTGCAGCGCTCGATTTTCTGGGACGTGTAGCTGTGCAGCGAGTCCGGGAACACGACCAGGTCGGCGTCCGAGCTGTTCTTCAGGACCGTGCCTTTGGCGGCAGATCCTCCCTGGGGAAGGAGGGGGCGAGAACCAGCGTTTCATGGCCCCCGCGGGCGGCCACCTGCGGCCACCTTAGGGTCCAGACAGGGCTCGGTCCAAAGCAATGTGTGCCCTGATTCCAAGGCGTGAGCCCCCTGCGCACAACCGTCCGCTTCCCAGTTTCCTCGACTTCAGTTGATTTCCCTGACCTCGCAGAAATCCAGCTCCACGCGACTGCGCGGAAAGCTCTCCAGTTTCCTCCTGGGCACCTGGGATGAATGTCTGACTGAGGTGCAGGGGTCAGGAAGCACCCCTTGAAGGGCAGGGTGGTAAAAATTTTAGGTTTTGTGGGCAGCTTAGGTCTCTGCTACACACGTTTAACTCCTTCCTCTCTTCCTCCTCCTCACCTTCTCCTGCTCCTCCTCCTCCTCCTGCTCCTCCTCCTGCTCCTCCTCCTCCTCCTGCTCCTCCTCCTGCTCCTCCTCTTCCCCTCCTCCCCCTCCTCCTCTTCCTCCTGCTCCTCCTCTTCCTGCTCCTCCTCTTCTGCCTCCTCCTCCTGCTCCTCCTCCTGCTGCTCCTCCTCCTCCTACTCCTCCTCACCTGCTCCTCCTCTTCTCCTCCTCCCCCTCCTCCTGCTCCTCCTCCTTCTGCTCCTTCTCTTCCACCTCCTCCCCCTCCTCCTCCATTCAGTTTATGTAGATGAATGGTTTATTTTTCTCTAAAATAAAATCAGCCAGGTCATAATGACTCACTGGCTCTGCTGACCCCTCCCCAGCCACAGGGTCCTTCTTGGGGTAGCACCTCCTGTCTTCCCAATCAGGAGCCCTTTCCGGCTGGCAGCCCACTTCCAGGAGCAAAGCAGCGTCCCATCTGCCCCCTGTCAGAGGGGGAGTAGAAAGTCAGCTCTCGGGGGTCCTAAGCTCAGCCTTGTTCTCCCTCCAGCTGACCAGGCAGCTTCCTTCCTGCCCACAGTGCTGTGTCGGGGACCTCTGATCTGTTTCTGCAACACTACAGACGTCTTTGCACGTGAGCGTGCCTCGCCCTCCCTGCAACCACAGCCACGAGCTCATCTGATCATGACAAACAGTGAGGGGTGTCTGTCCTTTGGGCCATGGACAAGAAGGACCTGGTCCTGTGACGCCGGCCCGATTTCGTGGTGACTCTGGGCCCAGTGATGGGACAGGAAAGAGGTCATTTTCTCACTCAGTCACACCAAGCCTGGGCTCTGCGGTGCGTCCAACGGGCTCCGCTCCGGGACGTGTCTGCTGGGGCCTGAGTGTGACTGTAGTGTGGGTCTGGAAGGCCCCAGGGGCCTGTGTGTTAAAGGCCCGGGCCCAACTTGGTGCTGTTGGGATGCGGTGCACTCTTTATGATGTGGGCCCATGGGGTCTTAGGCCACAGGGTGGGGGCTTTCTCTCAGAGGGACTTATGAAAATGCAGCCCCTTCCTGTCTCTGTTTTGATTCCCAGCCATGAGCTGAGAGGCTTGGTCCACCGAGCGCTCCAACCATACATACTACCTGGCCACAGGCCCCAACCAATCATGAACCAAAACCTCTGAAACTGAGAAAAAATAAACCTTTCCTCTTTATAAGTCGACCTATCTCAGGTGCTGTGTTATAGGATTGGAGCATTAACTAACATGCGACCTTCTTTGGGAAAGGATCTTTGCAAATGATATTAAAGCTCTTGAAATGAGCTCATTCTGAATCAGGGTGGGTCCTAAACCCAGTAGAAAGTATCCTTGGAAGAGAAGGGGAGGAGAGCCTGAAGGAGAAGGGGAGATAAAGTCAGAGGCAGGGGCTGGACTGAGCCCAAGGAGCCCCAAGGGTGGCCACCAGCCCTAGGAAACACAGAATGGGACACAAGCTGCAGGTGACAGTGACAGTCCATCAGTGGCACCACTGAGGACCAGCATCCCAGTCACCTGAGCACCCAGCTTCCTCTTGAATTCCTGGTGGGGGCTGAGTCCTGGAGAACCACAGGGTCACCTAGCTCCAGGCAGCAGCCCCGCAGGGAGGACCTGTGCTCACCTTGATGACCTTCAGCACCTTGGTGGCCGAGTGGCGGAAGCAATTCTCTCTAAGGAAGGTGCAGATGTCGGCCACGGCACTGTGGAGCTCCCGCAGGAACTGCTCATTGGGCTGGAGGAAGTCCTTGATGAACTTGTCCAGATGGTGGCCCAGGGTGGAGAAGAGTGGGGCTGGCTGCGGAGAGGCGGGGTCACAGCTGTGAGGCCAGCTTCCCCCTGTGCGGGCCTCTTCCTGGCCCTCCTCCCTGTCCCCAGTCTGCAGCACCGGCCCTGTCTGGGGGTTCTTGGATTCACCCCAAGAACATACCTGGGAGTCTAGGATGGTGCCCAAGATCCCCCAAAGCAAACCCCACCCTGGCTCTTCTCTGCCGCCTAGGAGAGATCCGGCTCCCTCTCTGGCGGTTTGGAGGTGGGGAGAAGAGCCCAACTACCCGGATGCATAATCCCGAGATTATGAGGCAGGCAGGAGGGCGGCAGCCACAGAAGGCAAAGTGACCCGAAGCAGAGGCAGAGCCTGGAAGATGCTCGCTCCTGGCCGTGGAGAAGGAGGAAGGCACCACAAGCCAAGGAATTCGAGCAAAGTCAAGAAGCTTGAAGAGAAAGGCAAAGAGGGGCATGGAGCCCTGAGCTCAGTGACGCCTCGACGGCAGTACTGACAGCAACTTGGGGTGCTCATCACCAGAGGTGTGAGGGAATAAATGCATATCGCTGTAAGTCACTAAGTTTGGGACATTAAAAAAAAAGATGGAAGATGCACACCCTGTCCTAAGCAGCTGCTGCCCAGGGGTGGGGAGCACAAATCAGGTGCTTAGAGACCCTGACTGCCTTGGAGTGGTGGCAATGTCCAAGGGCAGCTTCTGCACAAAGGTGCAGAGTGACTCTGACCTTGAATCACAGCAGAGCCCTGCGGGGCTATGGGCAACGGTCCAAGGTGCGCAAGAGCCCTTGACTGAGTCCAGACACCAGTTGCCAGGGAAAGACGAGCTTTGAGAACAAGCAGCTTGGGGGCTGGAGTGGTGGTCAGTGATTGCAGCGCTTGCCTGGCATGCGCAAGGACATGGGTTCGAACCCCAGCACCACGTACACAACGAAGTGTTGGAGAAACAAAGTCCACATGAAAAACTAAATAAAAGTGTTTCTCTCTCTCTCTCACTGTCCCTCTCTCTTTAAAAAAAAATAAACAATTTAATCACGAAAATGCTGCAGATGCTGCGACCTTCGCAGCCTGTCTGCTTTTTAGGAACTTTCTCCTGATAAAATCCTGTAAGATAACCAAGCTGTGCTAGTCTGGGTCACTGCTCCTTCATCAGAGGCCAGTGTCCCCTAGTACCAGCTCTCTCTGTGTCTGTGTCCTCTCGTTTATCCCCCAGCACCCTTGCTGGCACCCAAGTGCAGCCTTGCAGCTTGAAGCACACTTGGGCCAGCCCTCAGAGGCGGGAGGCTGCTCAGGGGATAGTGCTCGGCTAGCCTGGGTTGGTCACAAGTGTTGCAAGGAGTCCTCACAGTTGTTGGGGGTAGCACCCCCTTGGGGGGCAGATTCCTTGCTAGCACTGCTCCTCCCACAGGGCAGAAAGCTGCAGGGTGCATGGGTATGTGTGTGCATATGTGTGTGCCTGTGTGCATGCCCGTGTGCCTGTGTGCACATGTGTGCGTGCATATGTGTGCTTGTCTGCATGTGTGTGCCTGTGTGCATGCCAGTGTGCCTGTGTGTGCATACGTGCACATTTGTATGTGTGTGCATATGTGTGCCTGTGTGTATGCATGTGCAGGTGCATGTGTGCATGTGTGCCCATGTGGATATGCCTGTGCATGTGTGTGTGTGTGCATGCATGTGTGCGCATGTGTGTCTGTGTGCATGTGTTCATGTATGTGCATTTGTGTGCCTGCGTGTGTGTGCATGTATGTGCATATGTGCATGTGTGTGTGTGTGCATGCGTGTGTGCACAAGCTCTCCAGGGTTCAGACCTACTATGGCTCCTAGGCTGGCTTGTCTCCAATAGCTGTAGAGAGAGGGACAGTCCCCAGTCCGGAAGCAGAGGCTGCTGGAGGAGTGGAGCACAAAAGACCCAAGCAGGAGCCCGAGATGGTGTAGGAGACACGGGAACCAAAGGGGACCTGTGCTCAGGCAGGAAAAGAAGGTCTTAAAGGATATTCTAGGGACACTCGGCACAGTCTATAAAGGGACTGGATGGAGACAGTAACAATCACGTGCGGTGGTAAATGTAATGCAGCAAATGTGGTGAATCTGCACACCTTGCAGCTGCGTGAAGGGCCAGAGAGGTCCCCTGAGCCACTGATGCAACCCTCAGATATGTCTGAGAGCTTTTCAGAATAAATGCTGGCAGAAATGATTTTCACAAGAGCTGCTGAAGGAATTGGGGAAAGCTGGGGGTAGGGAGCAAAGACCAGGCATCTAGAGGAAGTTAGGGGTGCAGTGGGGCATGGGACAACTCAACATCGGGGTCCTTCTCCACGCACACACACCTTCATTGTTAGAACCCAAAGTTGGGTTAGCTCACTCACACCTTCACTTACATCCCAGAATTTTGCTCATACTTCTCTTGCCTGTCACATGTGGACATAAATCCCTTGTGTGTGACATATGGAAGTTGGTGGGTCTATTTGTCCTCAGCTGGTAAATCTGACCCCACTCTACTTCCCAGGGAAGCAGAGCAGCCTCGGTGGTCTAACCTGGGAATGCAGTTCCTGCATAGCCCTCTAATAAGCTCCAGAGCACAGAGGAATCCTGTGGACAGATTCACCTCCCTTTTGGGGTTTGGAGGGGGAAGCCAGGGCTCCTGTTTCTGAAAGACAAGGAAGGATTTTCCCCTAGAGCCCTCAGGGAGAGAACCACACTATGCACACCCTGATTTTGGACATCTGGCATGTAGGACCGTGAGAGAATAAGTGTTGGTTGTTAAGAGCCACCAGGTTAGTGGTACTCTAGGAGAGGACTGGATCCGGGCGTGGGCAGGCCCCGCCTTGCAGCACCCAGCGAGCTGTGGCGAACCCTCTCACCAGAACAGTCCAGGAGGGCCCTGGCATCAGCGTGGGGGATGACAGCCAGGTCCGAGCCTCTTCTTTCAGCCGCTGCCAGTCCATGTTTTCTTGGCCCACATTATTGGTGGGGTCGGTGGGATCCAAGATTACCGGCCTGTGGATCCCAGTAGAGGGAAACCGATCAGCGGAGCCTTTCATGGGCCCACCGCGTTTTGGTTCATGGGCTCCCCAAGCTGCGCCCCGGCTCGGCCTCCCCGGCCCCCGCCCTCTGCTCGCAGAGAGGTTCCATTCTTCTCTCCCGAGTCTTTCCTCTGCCAGCCCCGCCTCCAGCACAGGTGCAGTTTCCTTCCTGACCTCAGTGTGGAACACGAAGCCTTTGGCCAGGTCCCCGCATCCCCCGCGGCTGCGCAGGGAGGAGCTGAGACCTCCTTCTGGGGCGCAGCCTGGCCTGTGGGTGCGGGGACAGCGCGGCCGTGGGCGCTCGCTACCTCCGGCATCTGAGCTGGCACAGCAGCAAGTTCCTCACGGTCTCGTCCTCGAAGTCGTAGTTGACCGTCCAATAGACGCACAGCAGCTCCGGCTGCTGGAGGAGCCCCAGGACGGTCCTGAGGCCCTGCGCCATGTCGAAGTCTTCCGCCCGGCACCCCTGCTCCCAGGCGTACCCCGCCAGCAGCTCCAGCGCGTACGGGGGAGTGGAGGCGGCCGCCCCCCAGTTCTTCTGGCACTGTGTGGGGAGACAAGGGCGGCGGTTAAACCGGAGGCGCAGCCCCTCCTGTGCCGGGGGCTGAGATGAGCACTGCCCCCCTCCAGAATGCCTGCGATTTATCAGACTGTCCACGCCCCGCGTGCGCGAGGACGCTGCGCTCGTAAGTTACTCATGGGAGCATGATTTGTTGCAGCTGTTTGGGAAAACCATTTGGCGGTGATGTTTTTGCGTGGATTCTGCACAACTACAAAAACGCACATGCGCTTACATGCTGTGTAGACGCACGTGGACGCAGACCTCAGACCCAGCAACTGAACGCCTGCATATTGAGCCAAAAGAAATGGTGCGTGCATTCCCAAAAGACGCGGGGGGAAGAGCTATAGCAACCTAATTCATAATTGCTCCAATCTGCAAATGACCCAAACGTCCTTTAGCGATAGAAAAGATAAATGGGGGCTGGAACGGTGGCTCTGGTTAGGGCGCTTACCTGGCATGGACGACTGCATGTGTTCAAACCCCAGCACCACGTCCACAACAAAGTACTGGAGCAATGAAAGCTACATGAAAAACTAAGTAGAATTGATTCTCTTTCTCACTGTCCCTCTCTCTCTTCTTAAAGAAGAGATAAATGCGTGTCATCTTAATGCAATGGAATACTATGAAAGAAGGAAAAGCTTTGACAACAGGTGACTATGTGGCTGAATCTCTCAGACACAGCACTGAGCGAAAGCAAGGAGAGGTAAAACACATAGTATGCATTTACATTGATTTAAAAAAGCGAAACGCGTCGGTGGTGACAGATGCTGGGATAGCGGTGTTTGGTGGGCTATGGACCAAGGTGGGCTCAAAGCTGCAGCCTGGGTACTGGAAATGTTTCCTATCTTGATTGGGCGTTGCTGATGAGGGTGTGAAAATAAAATGGAATGAGCTATCGAACTTGACCGGATGGATATTATTTTGACAAAACGGAAGCTAATATAATGATAGATCCAACTTGAAATTTACCTGTTGGTACCAGTACTTTAAGAGGAGAATCAAATCCTTCAGTTTTCTGGGATACTTCCTGAAAAATCTCTTCTGGAGCTTTGTGAAGCAGACGGCAAACTCTCCAGGGTAGGCTGCTGTTGAATCCATGGATCTTTTGAGATCTTTGTAGATCCAGGGGCTGGGGTTCTCATCAAAGCCTGGTGTGAAAGGGGGGGGGGTGTCAATGATGAAGGTCAGTGCAGTGTGGCAGTGCAGGTCCATTCTTGATCACTAAGAAGCCCAGAGCTCTTACATGCAAGGTGGCGCAGGGTAGTCTGCCCTACGTGGTAATCAAGTGACTCTGACTCGAGGGGTGAAGGGTGCGATCGTGAGTGTCAGATAAACAGAAAGCAGGCAGCCTGTTCCTTTCTACATCACAATGTGTTTCCTGACCCCCAAGCACGGTTCTGGGCACTTGGCCTGCGAGGAGGTAAGCAGAGTACTCTGCCCTCCCCCACAATGACAATCATCTAGTGCTGACTCTGCCAGGCACAGTTCAAGCCCTTATTGCAATCTCCATGCTGTTGTTTGGTGAGTGGAATTGCCATGGGTAAGTTAGGGACAAGGAAGCAGGGACACCAGAACTTAAGAGATGGACGGATAAAGAAGAGCTGGGGAGAGGTGGTGTTGGCAGCAGCTGTGGAAAGAGATGTAGAATCACAGGAAGACTGCAGATCCTGGTGGAAAAAGGAAGCCAGGCCAGTGAGGCTCCTCTGGTGAGCAATCAGTGAATTCAGAAGACAACCCTTATTGCTTCCTTCTAGACAAGAGATCTGGACTGCAGGTGTAGCTCAGATCATGTGCTTTGCCTGCACAGGCCTTGGGTTCAATCCCTAGCCCC
>PVKS010044781.1:0-14136 GCA_004027875.1 Aplodontia rufa | reverse complement strand
ACATGTGTGTACATGCACGTGCACACACACACGAAAGCACATACTTGTACCAGGTCCTAATAATCAAAGGATATCTAAGTTTAAAAAAACAGGAAGCTGTTATAGTTCCCTGCATGTCTTCTAGAAAGAAGTTCAGTGAATGGGAGGCTATAAAACTAAAAAGCTTTTGTACTGCCAAGGAAACAATCAAAGGAGTCAAGAGATTTCCTACAGAAATGGAGAGAATCATGGGCTATGATTCCTCTGACAGGGGCCTCATATCCAGAATCTACAAATCCTCAAAACTCTCAACTACAAAAACAAAAACAGCCCAATTAATGAATGGGCCAAAGAGCTAAAAAGAAACTTCTCAACAGAGGACATTGATCAAGCCACTGAATAAATGAGAAAGTGCTCCAAATCACTAGTAATCAGAGAAATGCAAATGAAAACTACATTAAGATATCACCTTACGCCAGTCAGAATGGCAACGATGAAGAAAATAAACAATAATAGATGCTGGAAGGAGTGTGGAGAGATAGGCACACTAACACACTGTTGGTGGAGTTACAGACTGGTACAGCCCCTCTGGAAAGCAGTGTGGAGAATCCTCAAAAAACTAGGGATGAGACCACCATAAGATCCTGCTATACCACTCCTGAGTATTTTTCCAGGGGATTTAGAATCAGCTCATTATAGTGACACAGCAATATCTATGTTCACAGCAGCTCAATTTACTATTGCTAGATTATGGAAACAACCCAGATGTCCCTCACTGGATGAATGGATCCAAAAACTGGTACATATATACCATAGAATTCTACACAGCAATTAGAATCAATGATATAGCAGCCTTTGAAGGTAAATGGATGGCTATGGAAGAAATTATGCTGAGTAAAATCAGCCTAACCCAGAGAACCAAGAGTCAAATGTCTCCACTCATTGTGGAGGTTGGAACTAGACCCTGGCCATTGAGTATGGTGGTCTATTACAATGTGTTAAATCCAGATAAGGTGTAATGTTATACAACATAATACTTTTTTAGAGATATTGTGAGAAGGGGAAGGAAGGGACAAAGGTGGTTAATTGGGGGGGCACTCCTGGGGGTAATTGTAATATCCAGAATCTATACACATTTTATATTATTTTGTTAAAAACTTGTATGGTTGTTCTATAACAAATCTCTCAATAGAAAAAAACAAACAAACAAACAACAACAATAACAAAAAAAACACACAAGGCACTGATGATGAATCCTGGGATTGTCAGTTCTGCCTCCTTGGCTTATAACTTTTCCTCTAGGCATCTTTCCTAATTGTTATTCACCTGGAATTCCTCTGCAAAATGAGGACACAGCTACAATCAATAACAGAGTACTTCTACCTTCTGATGCAGTGCAGGCTTCCAGGTGAGCAGGGCTTCAGAACTCAATTCCCATAAAGAAAATTGAGAGCCCTTACTTAGGATAAAATTTCCTGGGCCCCAGATATAATAGAGCCCCAATTCCTCCTGTCCCTTCTCTGGCTGTGTTCCAGGATTACAGATACACATGGAGTCAAGGGCAGCTGAGCAGCATGGTCAGCAAAATGCACACTGAAAACAGTATATGACCATGAACGGGTGTTTAGCAATCACCCTAAGGCATCTTACAAGTCTGCATTCCTGTTGCAAGGAATCATTTCTTTTTATTCTAATGTATATTTTTCCTCTTGTAAAAAGATTTCAGATGGGCTGGAGCTGTGGTTCTGCAGTTTTGAGGTTGACCTGGCATGCACAAATCCAAGCAAAAATGTACACAACTAAGTGTCAGAGCAAAGAAATCCACATGAAAAACTAAAGAAAACTGATTGCTTCTCTCTGCCACTGTCTCCCGTCTCTCTCTCAAAAAAAAAAAAAAAAAAGAAAAAGAAAGTACATAGGTTTGTTCAAAATCATGTACTAGACCCAGCAAATAAATAGCAACACATAATCTAGGGCAACAATAGATATGTAGGTGTAGAGGGGAAAGGAGGGAGAATAGGGAGAGATCTAGGGAGACAATCAACAATGTAGCATACTGTTTACCCCCTGAGAATCCAAACACTGATGCAATCATTTAATTCTTGAAAATTCACAATCTAAGCATTTCTATCACTTGTGGGTAAAATATAGAAGAATCAAGTGACTGGGGTGTGGGTGATGGGGTAATTCTGCTTTAAGAATATATGCATATCATATTGTTACTTTATATGTATTTATGACTGTACATTAACTCAACTCCTCAAAAGTTTTAAAAAATATACTGGAGTAGTTATTTGTAGTTGTGGCTATCAAAGCAGGACTGATGGACATGGCCAGTGTTGAGGTTGAGAAGAACTTTCATGTAGACACCAGAATGAGAGAGTCGCTTGGGGAAGCATCTCAAGAGGGACACTTTCATCCACAAAAGTGCCAAGGCTCAGTTGTGTTTCACAGAACATCCATCATAAAGAGTTTCTACTGTTAAAGAGGTAGACAACTAGCCTCATGCCCAATGTCATATCTTTATGAGAGATGTCTTTCTTTATGTCATTTTCAGTTTTAATAATGACATATTATTATACCATTACATTAACTATTCAGACTGAGTCAATGATGGCTTGATGAGGGATCTGATTTTGCATAGAGAACATGCCACACTGAACTCTGTACCTACAGAGAGGACACTAGGTTTATGACATTAGGTCATTCTGAGGTACAGTACCAAGGGCTCTATTTGAAACCATGTTTAGTAGCTCCTGGGACAGACTGGAAATTAGCTGGTCAATTAGACATACAGTCTGGATGCACATCTAATTGACAAGGAATACATTTTTGATATTATATCTGCTTAGGACATTATCCACAAATTGCTTTATGTACTGGATGGTTCCAAATTGTTATGTGGACATCTGTTTTCATTGGCCAGAACATGCTAGTTACAATGATAATTTTATCATTAGCTAAAATCATGGCTACACCTACTGGATCATCCCATCAATGTCCAACATGTAAATAAATCTGGGGTATATTTGCAAGGGGGTAATATTTCTAAATTAGATAATTTCTTATGGAATGTGTCCTTCCATTCGTTCACACAAAAGCATGTAGCTGTCTTTAAATGTACATGCACATGTGCATTTTCCTGAGTGGTTCATGTAATACTGACCATAAAGTAAGAAAGAACTGTGGTCTTCATCTGCATACTTCAGCCCTGAAAATTCAAGAAATGCTCCTGATGTAGCTACTGTACATATCTTTCATGGTCAAAATAGATACCAGAGAAAACCATCAGATAGACACAAATCGACAGACACTTACAAAGAAATGGTCAGTCAGTCCCTCTCAAAAATATCAAGTGGATCAAAAGCAAGGACAGTTTGAGAAACTGTCACAGTCTAGGGAACACAAAGAAGACATGATATCTCAAAGAAAGGTGACATTTTAGGTATGGTACTGGGACAGAAAAGGCAAAAACTTAAGGAAATACACATCAGTTATGGAAAATTTAGTGATAAGTGGCTCAAACATACAGCAGAGGAAACCAGGTTAGGGTTTGTGTACTAGCTATACTGTCACTTCCTATATATCTAAAACTATTCAAAATGTTTTTTTAAAAAAGTTTAAAAACCAAATAAAGAGAAAAATCAATCACATCAGGATCTTTTCTACGATATACATTGGACTCTCAGTGAAAATTGTTAATCTCTAATTTTTGTGCTATGGCTGAGAGTACACACCTGGTCTTAAATCATTTGGACAAGTTAATTTCTCAAAGTTCTTCCTCCTTTCCTGTAAAATGGGAGTAATAATGTATATCTCACAGCCATCTCCAGAGAAGTTATGAGATGAGGTTCAAAAATGCTACCACCCTGCCTGCAAACAGAAAATGTCCACAAAACAGTGGCTGTTATATATAATATTAAGAGAAAGCTGAATTTTTCTGTTGTGTGGCTTCTGACTTCCAATTGAAGATCTTAAAGAATAGTGTTGAGTTTCTTTGCCAGCAGAGCTTCTGGCTTACAAGGAGCTACTGGAGTCATGTCCTGTGGAAACAAGATGGTAGGAGGGATCATAGGGCAGGGAGAAGAGCTGTTTAATGCAGACATCTCTGCTAAGTTGAAATGAGAGCAATAGCTTAGAAGCCACAGATAGATTCATCACAGATTATTACTTGACTTAAATTCACTGGCACATTTAAATGGAAGATTTGGTGGCAGAGGCAGAGGGCAGAAGTGAGTCAATAAGGCCACCCTTGTTTGTTCTTGGTGAAGCATGTACCTTCCTCCCATGGCCTGCGCATTAAGGCATGGCCAACTACATGCTTGTAACTATGATGGGTCACTGATTTTCACATTCAGTTTGATACTTGCCTTGTGGTTTGTGATTTGAAAATCTTTTCTACTCAGAAGGAAGGAAGCTACAAATGATCCTCGGACATAACAAAACTTGAATCCTAACTACCCAGAAAATAGCAGTCTCTGAAGCTAATGAACTGAGAGTTAAGTGTATCTTGTGTTCTGTTTCCAGAGCTCTGAGAAACATTTACTGTATTGAAGGAAAAGTAGATGCATATTCCATTTTTCTACCCAATTGATGAACAAAAATTTGTTTTAAAAAAATTGTCCATTTCCTCTAAAAGCATTTGAAGGGATAGATTTCTAATATTCCCATTATAGGGGGATAACCCATTTGGGTTAGAACTTCACATTTCATGATTGACTTCCTTCCCATCCCAGTGGTCTGCTGTATCAATTGCCCTAAGAGAATCAGTTGCTGGGAAGCATTATTTTAAATCATCAATCAAAATCAGTGAGGATCTAATAATCTTCTACTCACCTTTCTGTTGTTAACTGATAGGGAGGCTCAGTAATTGGCCACTTCAAAAGATAATGTTGTTGCCTGGATTCACAAAACCTAATTGGGAACAGAATTGCATTTTCTAACCTTCAGTACAAGTTCATCCTAGGAAACGCATCACAGTAGTATAAGTGACCTTTACAAATAGGCTAAGAAAAAAACTGGTATGTTTTCTAGTTAAGGAATATGATTGTAAAATCCACCAAAAAATGCTGCAAAGCAAGTATTCCTTTTGAGTCAGTTAGAGGGCAGCCAATTTTCCAAAAATCAAAGCATAGTAGTGATAAAAGATGGTGTCAATTTTATCAATTAGTATGCAATAGAAAGCTTCTTGGTGATGACCCATTTCTAACAAGCACCTATCAAAGCAAAAATCAACATCTCATTAAAAAGAAAAGAGTTCCAAGTTCCATTCCATTTGAGATTATTCTTTATCCATTCAGGATAATCACTATCCATTCATTATCCATAGAGAGAGAACCCATGTTACTCTCTGAGTGTTTTATCAAAGACTGAAATAAATTGGAATTGATTTGCACAAGGGAGATTTTCACACATCTTTGAAAGCATAACCATTAAATGCAGTGAAATACACCTTGTGGTGTATTAAAAGGGATAACCTTTGCTTACCCCTGAACTCTATGTCACTTTTCCCTTGCTTTGAGAAAGGAATCATAGGGGAAGTGCAATGACAATTGCCAGGTTTCCTCAATAAGTACCAGCGCCATACTTCTATAGAAACTGGGCACCAAGGCCATATTCTCTAACTCTGTATCTCAGTTTGTTTTTCCATAAAATGGTCATCACAAATAGGATGAGACCCACACAGAGCCATTCAGAGGATTCACTGTCATTGCTATTATCATTACTGCCCAAGCTGGAGAGGATGGTTAGAACGTCCCATGTAGGTCCAGCCTTATGCTGTGGACAGAAAAGAAAGTATCATTTAGATCGTGAGTCATTTGGAATGAGTGACAATTTTCCTCCAAAACACCCATTTCGCTGAATGGCAGCAGGAAGCCCTGCATGCCTAGGCATTCAGCTGTCCATTCAGGGACAGACCCTTAACCTATATGATTCCAGAGAAGCACAAATTCTGAAAGGCTTCATCTGTCTTGTCCTCTGTTAAATGATGAAGTACTGACATTCCACCCTGCCCTGTCCTAGTGGGAGCCTGGAGGAGAAAAGAAACTCTTATGTTTCCACCACAGGCGTTGTGGCCAGCACACTCTGTGGGAAACCCAGTGCTACTCCAATTCTACATGCAGGGAAATAACTCAGAGCTCTTGACCAAGCTTGCCTGGCCAGATGCTCTTCATACCACACACTTTTCATTCCACACCTACAAAGTTGTCATATTTGAGTAGACCTAGGTTTGTTTCAAAATCATAACTTTTGGAAAAGTTTTTATTTGTATTTATGTGCTATTTTGAACTAAGCCTCTCCTGAACTCACCTCAGCCATTTTCTCTTGAGTAGGAGGAAAACCTCTCGGTCCATATCACTGAAGCTGAAGACAACATCTTATTTGCAGGTTGATTCTGTCCAGCAGGGGACCACAAAGCAAGCAAGCACCTTTTTGATCAATTCCTGCCATGACCAAGCTAGACACAGATCATCTGATTGGACCCTCGGGGTTGAATTTATAAAGAATGTGACCTATGCCATTAAGCCAAAAAAATGAACCTGTTTTCAAAATAATCACTGAGTAATTAGTTCAGTTACTTACTGGGGATTTAAAGTGCTAAATATCTAGTTTGGGGGTGCAGGAGATGCAAGCAGGGCTCGTCTTCCCTTCGGACTGAGCAGTAATGAGTGAAACTGGCTGCTACTCAGAACACACAGTTGCCCCTCACTCTGACCACTGTAGCCAGAGGCACAAAAGAGATGGTTCTATGGCTCTGCCTCCCTCATCCATCACCAAGTCAAATTTCAACAGCAAAGGAATGGCAGCTAAGCAATGTCTATAGAAGGGGTGTAACTGCTCTCATTCTTGCCAAATCTTTCCATTTCCATACCTTATTATAATTAGTTCCATGCTAATTATGATTCATTTAACAAATTGAAACCAATGGCCTGTCTTCTCTCTGGAAGTTTGGAAGGAAAGTTAAGATTTCTTCATTCAGCTTTCTCTAGGCTCACATTTCAAATCTGCCTCCTAATTATCTAGGATGATTTGGTTTTTATTTATTGAAGAACCCTCATACAAGGGTCAGGTTTAATATTTGTGTTCAGCAGAAATCATTCATATTAATTTACACTTCTCACCAGCATTTTCCAAAAAGTTTTCCATGAAAGACTAATCTTACAGATCCCTTTGAACAAAGAAGGAGAGGATTATAAGGTCAAAAAAGTTTGGGGAATATTTCATGTTATATCTTCCCTTTTGAGATTCACAATATGCAAAATGGAATGTTAAAGGCTCTGCAAAGTCAGGCAGAAAACAAAACAAAAGCCTATTTATCTGCATTTCACACAGTATTTTCAAAAATATCAATAGAAACTTGTCTTCATAGGCCTCTGTTAATAGTCCACAAAGCTAGCAGTCTGGCAAACCAGGTTTGGATCCAGCTTCAGACACAAATGCTAAAACTTTCTTGAGACCCAGAGCTGAGAAAAAAACAATTTTTAAAATGAATTAGTGGTACATGTGCATGAGTGTTTAAGATAAGATTGCATTTATTTAATTAAGACCCTAGGCTTTATTCTCAAACACTGAAAGGAATCAAAGTGACTAGTCATCACAGTTTCCTGGTCACAAGTACAAGATCTTGCTAAGGTATTTTTAATTGCACATTTTGAAATGTTGTATAAAAAGTAATGTCATCAACCTAAACAGTAACATAGTTCATGAAAGTTCCTATTGATTTTATATGTTGTCTAGGCAGGGTCTAGGGCTGGGTTCCCCAGAAGCCTATCTGTGGTCCTCACCTTCCAGGGCAAGCAGCACCCACTCTGATCCTCTGTTCCCCCAAGTCTATAGCTCAGGCTTTGAGAGAGAAGCAAAGAGACAGCAGGCCAACATGGGAACATAGGAAATGGAAGGCCCTGGAGCACAGGTGGGAACAACCCAGGAGTCAGGGGTGCATGTGCTGCTCTCCACTCATTTCCAAGTCTCAAGTACCTTTCCGGGGCTGGAAATTCAATTGCTTAATTCATTAACTAAAATTGCCAAGCAATATCTCCAAGACGGAAAAATATCTACATTTTGGATTCTTAAGGTATTTATTTCTGAGGCTAAAAACTTAAAATTTTTCCTTGTATATTTTCTATGAATACATAGGTGCAAGGTTGCTTTCAAATGAGGCCTGTGCCATTTGGGCTTGGATGTTGGTGTTCTCATTTGGTCAATGAGATCCCAAAGTTTATACAATGAGTCATAGCTAAAAACAGGGGCTCAAACACCTACTTCCTGCATTGATTGCTTAACCCCTCTAAGGTCAAGTTGCCTGACCTATGTATTTCAGAAAGCATTAAATGCCTTACATCTTTTATGTAATTTTTATAACAGCAAAAACTACCATATGAAACAGAGGAAACTCTTCTTGTTTTGTCGACAAATGTCAAACAAACAAAAATCTGGTTTGATTGATTAATGAAGGAAACAACAGCTTTCTCCTAGGGCTGATGCAAGAATTAGGTGAGTTTATTCATTCAAATGCAAATATTTATCAAGCAACTACTATAAGACAGACATTTTCTGCATGCCATTGATATACTCTAGCTTGTGAAAAACTCTTTAGAAGTTACATTCTAATTGGAAAGACAGACAGGACATCAGATAAATCAAACTTATACATCCTGATAAATGCTACAAAAAATATCAATCAGGAAAGGATGCCTTTCAGTAACAAATTGATAGATTGGTTAAAAGAAAAATTTACTTAGAAAGTTACTCTTGAATAAATATCAGAAAACCTGGGTACATAACCACAGAAATCAGTTGTCAAAATATCCCAGGCAGAGGGAGAAGAATATACAGATGTCCTGAGACAGAAGAGTGTCTGGGGTGTTTAAGGGAGAGTGGGAATTCCAGTGTGACTGCAGCAGAGCAAGATATGAGTTCTTATAAGTTACAATGGGGAGGGGGGGGTCCATGTAGGGCCTTTGAAGTTCACAATAAGGACTTTGCCCTGTATTTGAATGATGCACAAAGCTATGAGTTTCAGAAGGAGGTGATATGATCATGTATTTTAAATAGAATACCTTCAGCTGTGAAATGATAGGTAGTGAAACAGAGATAGATTAGCACAGAACTGGGGATATAGTATGGCCTCAATAAGTGTTGGCATAACACTTAATTATGGCCCATATGGTCTGGGAAATACCAAAATCTAAAATCTATAATGCTGGCTAGGATCCTCAGGATACCAGAGTCTAGTCTAATCCTTTTCCAGTACTATTCTACAAGAAGGACATGTATGATTGTGACAAATTGCCTAGTCACCTCAATTACAGCATCAGACAGAACCCCTTGCTGGGTGTTCTTGTCTCAGTGACAGTATCCCCCAAACTTCCTGGTTAAGGTAATTACACACATACACACATACACAGCTATATCAAGTTGCCCTGTACAGACCCAGTTAAAGCATGTAGGTGGGAACTGAACTGAAAACACTCTCCTGGAAGTGTTAGAGGCTCCTGGAATCCATGCTGGGTTATTGCTAAACCAGCTGATTATATTCCATCATCACCAAGCAGCCCTACACAGCTCTAAGCCCAGAAGCTACCTGACAGTAGGGAAGGGACAGCTTTAGCATGTGTTGGGAGCCCATTTGTTCCTCTTTTTGTTCTCAGGAACTATTTGTCATGTAATGAGTTAAGAATAATAAAAATTCTAAAACAGGTGAATAAATTCCCCATTCAAAAAGATAATTGCTTTAAAACACAGCAAGTAGAGACATAAATTGGCAAAAGTTTTCAGAAAATTAAGTTGGGTAATAGGTGTGAAAGTCTTCAAAAATTGCATACTCTTTTACCTAGCAAGTTCACACATGGACAAAATGAAAATACATGTAAAAGAATGACTTAAGATAGCTACTTTGGATCTCAATCACTTGAAACATAGGTGCTGAATTTTCTATTTTTCCAGGTTGCTTCAAAGACTTCCTCATCACAGATAGAAGGTTCAGTGTAGTCAAGAAGTCAACCAATAGTATAAGCAGGAAACAGAATTTACTGTAGCTGGGCTCATGAGAGAAAGTGTCATTGGCAGGAAGCATCTGAGCTGGGCCCTGTGGAATATGTGCATGGTCTTTAAAACTTAAGCCATTACCGCTGTGGTTCACAACACCTCTGGCCTGCATTTTTCTGGCAAGTCCCCAATCTGTCTTGTCATCTTTCTGCAATTATCACTACTGGATCACATTTTGGAAACCATGCCTTAAGGAATAAGAGCCTTTTTTGCTATGCAAGGTTTTTCTAAAATGAACTGTATACAATATTAATAGTTGTTCATAGATGTTTTTTAAAGGAATAAAACCTTTAAGATCCTCATATAACTTCATAAGGAGCAACATGGTACAGATACTTTTACTATAAACAAAGCACATTTCTCATTATAAGGGGCAACTCCAGAACTAGTTCTTTGTACTGAAATAATGATTTGTCCAATAAATAAAATAAAAACTGGTCTCACTGATTTTCTTTCCAAGGATCTAAAACACTTAGGTTTAATCACTTTTCTGGGTGAGCAGTGTATGTTAATTTTGAGGACTCATGGCTTGACAAGTAGATAATTCTATGGTGAAAGTAGCTGACCCTGATGTAAGTTTGAAGAACAATTGAGTAACCCATAATTTCTGCTAAGGGAAAAAATCCAATACAACTTTGTTCTTCTGGTGAGTTTGAATTTCCTGAACATTCTCACTTCTTTGCACCAGATCTGCCAGGACAGCACTGAAATAATCTCTAGTCATTATAACCTCAAGATTCATCAGGGGTTCTAAAACTTGCTTGTCAGCTTTCTTCAGAGCCTTCTTTACACATCTTTGAGACATAGGCAGAAATCACAGTTGTGGAAGAATCAGGATGAATTACCAGTGCATGTAAAGTAATTGCCACATCTTGATTGGGGAATCCAAGCAATGGTCCTTGGAGACATACACTGTGAATTCTCTTTTCAACTGCCTCTTGGGAGGCCTTCAAATGCTCTTCATTGACACCTTCACCATACTCAATCACTGGCATAACAGTTAGCATTTTAGCTGGTCTTGTCTCTAGTCACAAGATGCTGTGTGTCTCCCAAGGTTTTATCTAAGGTATCTGTGACATGTATGGAGTTTAGGAAGGTCTCTCAATATGCAAACTGGAGAGGCCATATATAGGTCTCTAGGCCACATTCCCTCTTGTTCTGGTCATGAATAATTTCAATATGTAATTCCCCCATACCACATAGGTCAGTTTGTCCAGCATCAGGATCTAGTCTCACTTTCAAACTGGAATCCTCACGCTAAAGGCACTTCAATGCATGATCCAAGGCTGGCTGCTTAGCCACTGATGGGGGTTCCTTCAACCTCCTGTTGCAGCTTCACTCTGTTCATAGATATTAATAGGCACTATGGGAAAGTATTCTACAAACAACTACTTGGAGGTCATGTAGTTAAATAGATATCTCAGAACATTTGTTAGACATCAAAAAAGTGTGAGAATTAGCAATATAGGCTGAAGATTGTTACAAACTTATGTGATGATGGAGTTCTCTATTTGCACCTATTAACATTCTACAAACCAAGTGTCATGTTGAATGCAACTTTGGAAACTTCTAGATTGGCCAGAATACTAGGTCTTCCTAGTGCATCTCAGACACAATCCACATTCCATTCTCTCCCTAAATATTGTCTTAAGGCACAGGGCCAAATATTTAAAAGGACTGCCAATTTGCCTTGCATTGTCAACACTAAATATGTCAATCACACTCAGAGAATGCCTGACAGACTGTGATTCACATTTGCACCCACTCCAAAATAGCTGCCTATAGCTGCCTTTGGCTGGGTCTCAGGACATGAGAGAGGAGCTGTTCCAATCACAAAAACTACTTTCTGTTCATTTATCATCTTGAGGGTTGTATGTTTGCCAACCACCAACTTGGGCCTCAGGGTCTCCTCTCACATCACAGCATCAGAGTGCAGAATGCAGCACCCTGGCATTGCAGGTCAAAATTGAGAAAAACATGAGTCAGCCCAGCCAGCCCTAACCCAACCTCTAGAAAGCAAAGCTGCACAGACAGGTTCTAGCAGCTGACACAGGATTAGATATCTGCAGATTGAATGCCATAAGACTTGCTGGTGCCAGCCAAGAGTATCTGAGTGTATAGCGAGAATGACAGCAACCATTCAAATAAAATGCAAAGTCATACAAGTACCTTAACTTTGAAAGTAAGGTTTATAGAGAACTAGGAAGTGCATCCTGGAGGTGACTTGCTTGAACTAGAATCTGCTGCACCACCCATGACCTTTGTCCTCTTTAGATGTGTTTACTTAACTTCTCTGTTACCACACTTGAAAGAAAAAATAACCATAGACCCTAGCCCTCATTCAGATTTCTGTGAATATTAAATTAGATTATTATATAAATAGATGTTGGGAAAGCACCAGGTATATAACAAGTACATTATTAGCTATTATTATAATTCAATTGCTTTCTTTCATTAGACTCAGGTCAATATAGAGAGTACATGTTTTTTCCTACTTGAAAGTATATTAAGTCAGAATGCTGGATATTTTCTCCAAAGCTGAGAAGTTCTATTTCTGAGCTGAGTTAAATGGAGAATGCTGCATTTTTCCTTTTGAACATTTCTCTATCTCTCTGTTTTTCTTTCTTTTCCCAAGTACATTCTTCAATATATACATTTACATAAACACATACATTCAAAAACATACATACATAAATATTTGACAAAACAACTACACTCACATTCCTGTCTATATTCAAAATGTGCTTGTAATCCTCACAGACTGGATGAGAAAGAATTATCATTTTCTTGGAAAGCCATTTCCAGGATGCCAATTCATTTCATCCCAAAGAATATCTGCACCCTGTTATGACAAAGGGTTTGGTGCACAGAAGTCATCTATGACAAGAAGGGCCCAGTCAGCAGGACAGGTTTGAGCTGTGAACCAGTGACTTGCACCCTGTCCTCAGAGGGCACACAGCCACTAAAAAGGGAGACTTTGTGCCAAACAGGACCTCAGAGAAGGTAGGAAAGCAACTGCTGTGATTGGAAGTCAGGTCAGCAATACAAGGCAGATGAAAAGAAAATGAAGAGGAAGATGAAATAGAAATCAGCAGCCAAAGCCAAGCCAGGTAAGGAAATGCTCGGAGCATACAGTGGCTACAGATGTCTATGGCTCAGGGGAGGACAATGACAGAGCACAGAGAAATGGGGGCATCAAGGACAGGCACTTGAGAGAGCCACATTTATATCCCGGGTAAAAACAGAGAGCAGGAAGTTTCCTGTACACATATATGGAGGTAAAAAAGAAAAAGACCTCTAAGGTCAAGAGGTCACAGGAACTCAGCTGAGACTCTGTCCTAGTAAGGAGGGATTGGCAATCTGCACATAACCAATCGTAATGCTTGATTTAATCATTTAGAATTTAGAAATATATTTACAGGAAGTCATACATTATTTTCAAAGAAAATAAAAATTACTTGTGAGTAGCTTTTTCAGTCCCTTTTGCACAGGAGGAGCCAGAGTGTTGCCCAGGTGGTGGCCTACTACTCCCCTCATGGAGGACAACTGCAGTCTCCCATACCTCTGCCTCCCTAGAGGGCAAAAACAGAGACTGGCAGCATCTATGCATCAGGTGGATGCACTTCATTTTCTTTGGGTCTCACAAGGGGAACAGCTATTTTATTGCCACTGTGAGGAAACTGATGCTGGTGAGGTTAAAAAAAGAGTCTAAGGATGAAGCACATGCCGAGAAAACCAAACTAGAATCCATACCTCTTGATCCTTTTGAAGAGACCAATATTCAAAAAGGTGTAAAATTTAACAGCCATTTCAAACACATTTTGGGATAAAATAGAAACAATAAGACTGGTGAATGCTAGTTCTAAATATGGCTCTAATATTGTGTTTGGCATCAATACTTTCCTTGCTTCACTGGAGAGACTGGCAGTAATAGAAGACTTTAAACAAGGATAGCATGATGCTAATAATTATAAGAACTTCTTTCAATTCTGAGCAATTGCTATAAATTAATTCATTCACCACTCACAAAAGTTCTATGAAGTAGGTGTTATTAGTCTGCCCATTTCACAGATCAAGATACAGAGGGAAAAGGAGGTTATATAACAT
>PVKS010044780.1:0-14150 GCA_004027875.1 Aplodontia rufa | reverse complement strand
TCAAATTTGAAGCTGAGCTTTGCTGGGTATAGAATTCTAGGCTGCCTGTTGTGGTCATTCAGATGTTGAAAGGTATTATTCCAAGACCTTCTTGCTTCCAGCATTTGGGTGGAAAAGTCACAGACAATTCTTATTGGCTTGCCTCTTAAGGTGATTTGGCATTTCTCCCTTGCTGCTTTTAATATAGTTTCCTTGGTGTTTCTGTTGTACATTTTGAATATGATATGTCTTGTTGAGTTTTTCTTTTGATTAGGCCTATTGGGTGTCCTGTAAGCTTCCTGGATGAGCATGTCAGATTCTATTTTTATGTGGGAAAAGTTTTCTTTCACAATTTCTTTAAGAATATTCCTCATACCATTGGTGTGTTTCTCAATTTTTTTCCTGTATTCTGATTATTCTCAGATTGTTCCTTCTCATTTCATCCCAGACATTCTTGAAATACTGGTCGTGATCTCTTAATTGTTTTTCTCTTTTGGTGTCAGTGAGCTCTAGCTTGATCAATCTGTCTTCATTATCGGAAGTTCTTTCTTCAATAGCAGAGGTTCTATTTTGTACTGAAGTTAGTGTATTATTGAATTCTTGCATGGTTCCTCTCATGTCATTGACTGCAGCTTTGAGGTCTGTAACTTCCTTTTTGAGAGAATCTAATTCTTTAATGATCGAGTCTTTTAATTCCTGAGTTTTCTCAGATATTCCCTTCATTATCTCCTCTTTTAAGTCCTTGTTCCTTTTTGTTATCAGCTTGTTGATATATTGTTATAAATTTTCATCCCAATCCCTGGTCATAGTCCCCTTACTAGGGAAGTTTTGGGATTGATGTGAACCTCTTCGAGTTTGAATCCTCATGTCTGAAGAGATTCTTCTCTCTTATTTGCCAGGTGAACCTAGGCAACACTTGTAGCTATAGATATTGAGTGTCTCTGGCTCTTAATGAAGTTAAGTTTCTTAATGGAACCTTGGAAGTACAACCAGTAAGGGAGTCTCTGGGACCTTTGGGAGGAGAAGTTCATTTTGCTTCCGGGTTTTGATATGACTGTCACTCAGTCTGTGGTCATGTGATCTCACAGAGTGGACTGGGGTGTCTTCACATTCCTGGGATTTCTAGGAGGGGTTTCCAATCAAGAGGATTGATTCTGAAAAGCCCTGAAGTTTGCCAGCTTCTCATGTTGCTGCAGCCAGGGGGCTTAATAAGCAGGGACCCTGGCTGATTTCTATTCTCCCTCTGCTGGGAGAGGCATACACTGTCTCTTGTGTCAAAAGATGTGTTCCTCCTGTCTAGGAGGAGTGGACAGGGCAGGGAATTGCTCCCCCTTTTTAGCACAAACTGAAGACCTCCTAAGAAGGGTGGAGTCTGGGGCTGACCTAGGCCACCTTTTCCTGGATGAGACTGAAGCCTGTGGTGATTTCTTGGTACACTTATCCTAGGCTGCTCTAAAAAGCCAGAGAGAGCTGTCTCCTGGGACTCCGATGGCCGGCCCGGTTTTCCCGCTGAGCCGCGGGTTCCGATGGGCTCCTCAGCGTGTGATTCTCAGCTTAGCTCTTGTCCCCACCAGAGTGTGAGCTCGGCGGGTGGCTGCAGCTGCGCTTGCTCACCCAATGCTGTCCCAAAGTTGTTTTTATAAGGTAGAGGCTCAGAGCCCTGAGCGAGCATGGGATCCCAGTGACAGTTCAGTTCCAAGCGGCAGCCCCACCTGCTGGTAGCCCCACCCTCTGCCGTCTCTGGTGGCCTCCTTCATTGTCACCCACAGCCCTCCCTCTGGTGGAATGTAATCCGAAACAAAAAAAGTCACTTTCTCTGGTGGGGTGGATAAATTCCCTTTTTTTTCTCCATGCTCTGTTCAGACCCCCTAGTTTGCTGGTCCACTTGTTGCCGTATCAGCTGCGTGCCAGCATCAGGTAAATAAAGCCACAGTGGTGCTAAATTTAAAGCACCGTGGCTTCTCTGCTGCAGGGAGTGCAGGCTGCTGGAATCCACCACTCCACTCGCCAGCCAGCCCTGCGGCAGCGGCAGGGGAACAGAGACCACTGTAGCACTATATTTAAAGCACAGCAGCTTTTCCGTGGGGATGAGTTCGTGGGCTGCTAGACTCCTCCCTCACTCCCTGGGGATGGCTGCCCGTCGTGTCCAAGCCCAGACGGGAAAAAATAGAAAACCACTCGTTACTCCTAAGTCTCTGGTCCTCAAATCAAGTGAGCAAATTATTACTGGGATTTCAAGAAGCTACTCCACCCAAACATACCTCAAAAATCTGGGAATGAACTGGGGATTTTTGGTCCAGATTCAGAGCTGCTGGGGACAGGCATCTGTCTTCAAGTCGCCATCTTGCCGGAATCCCTGATTCTTCATTTTTTAAGGACTTCTTGCTCCTTATTTTGTGTGTAAGCTTTGTGTATGAATGAATTTTTTGTTCTGATGTTCTTTGCTGAATGTGTAGTATGAGTTGGTGCCAAGGTGTGGAACTGGATATTTTCTCTCTGGTTCGTCCCCTGTGGGATTTTTTTTTCTCCAACATAGTCTTAGATATTGGAGAGAATCACTGTTACACATTCATGCATACATGTATTTTGACAAAGTAAGTTAAGGCCGATCCTATTCCAGATTCTCCACTCCAACTTCATCCAGTCCCAAATCTCATGGCTCCTCTGTAATACCCCATGCTATATGGAAATGAGCATATACATGTATATTAATTTTTGAAATTTCTGAGTTTCTCTACCTGCCTGTGTATAGATCGACTTAGTTATCTGATGTTCATTCTTCAATATCTGAAGTTCTTTTTTTCACTGAGTTTACTCTGATATTAATATCTTCCATTGGGCTTTTAATTTGAGCTCTGCTATGTCTCTTTTCAGAATGTCTAGCTTTTTATCAAAGTGGTCTCTTAGCTCCTGAAATTGGTCTCTTATTTCCTTTCTTAAGTCTTATTTTAATTCTTTGATTGTTTTAATAATCAGATTATTGATACTTTTTCTAGGTTTCCATCCAGGATTCTATCCGTGAATATTGGCTCAGGAGTTGTATGTTTGATGAGGAGAACTGCTTCCCTTTTTTCTTCATTTTCAGGGCCAGAGAGTAGGGCCTGTGAACCCTCTTTGGTTATTTACTATAGGGATGTTGATGAGTTGTGGGGTTTTGGGCTCTTAGATAACTTGGGCTGGGTGCAAATTGGGAAGCTGCTATATACAGTAGGTTCCCCAATCTGTGGTTAATTATTGGCCTTTGTGACTTCTAATACCTCACAAGATAAGGCAAAAGAGTCAACATGAGGAGCCAATGGGCACAATAAACAGCATTAACCTAGATAGTTTGTTCCTTCTGAAACTGTTAACATGTTAATGACCACCTGTGAGTGGAGTGGTAATATTAGTAATTATCTTTAGTTAAACTCCATTAACTACTACAAGTGGATTACAATAACCAAGCATTATCGAATTTGCCATTCACATCAGATTTCCATTTAGGCCCTCAATAAGGATGAATGGTCAATATGATTAGCTAAAATATACTATAAACAATGTTGAACTAGTTAATCTATTCCTTCTGTAGTTGATGCACTATTTGTTATCACCTATGGAAAGATGATTAGCAATTATCTCCAGTTGGAGCAAATTGACATTAAGCTTACAAACGTCTGAGAGTAAAGAACTGAGCTTGGAAGGCTGGCAGTCTTGTGATTATAAAGAGCAGAGAACAGAGCAAGTATAGACTTACGTAATAATATTCTGATTACCAAAATCAAAATAAAAAAGCAAACAAACAAAATTAAAAAGAAAAAAGAAAGAGAGAGAGAGAGAGAGAAAGAGAGAGAGAGAGATACACAGAAGGAAACGCTTGGGAAATGAGTTGGCCAGGGTGAACCTTAGGAGAATTGGGTTTGGCTATTGCCAGAGAATAGAAAAAATGTGGGTAACAGAGAAGTGGAGTACTAGGGGGCTTTACAGCCCTGGTCTCAGGTGGTGTGGCAAGTACTTATATTTACATTAAAGCAAGTGTTTAAGGGAAAGATAACAAAGTAGAAAGAAGAAACAGGTCCACAGCAACAACACTTACTGCAAACACACACACTTAAAAAATTTTTTTAAAATGTCAAACTCTGATTATGAACTTGAAGAGGCCCTGTTGATCACCAGTAAATTCCAACTAGTTATCCTGGAATGTTGTCCCAGAATCTGGGGGCTTGCAACTTGGGAGTGGTAAGGGAAGGGTTTGTCTGCAGGCAAGTCTTTCACTCCCCGATCCAATTATCTCTGATTTAACTTTGTTGCAGGCTATACTGGTTCCAGGCTCTTGTCTCCTGTTCAGGCTGAATTTACCCCTGAATCATAGGGGGATCAGGGAGATGATAATGAAGGTCTAAATCAAAGCTCTACCCATCTTGCCTGTATGCTCAAAATGACTGCAGCCCCACCGCTTAGGGCTGTAAGTGGGGGGCAGGGACAATGTTCTCTCCTCCAGATCAGAGATGCCATGGAGTTGTCCCAGTTTAAGCACAGAGCAAAGCTCCTGTTTTCATTTTGCCCGTTGACAGCAGTGTGTAGGCTCCTGACAGGATGTGGGGAAATCTACCTTAGATTCCCAGCTCTGTTTCCTTGCCTGTTTGTCTGAAATTGCTTCAGTGTGACCTCCTCACAGGTGGGAGGAGTCTGACCCCACCTCCTCAGCAGAGATGCTAGAGGACCTGCTTTTAGCTCAAAACAGCTCTTCTGGATGCAGTTGGTCTCTGCAGGGCCAAAGGGATCAGACTGAGTCAATCAGCGTCTCATCCCCTGCTCCATTAATTGAGGAGCGGGGCAGTTCCTAGCAACCAGGCTGGTATGAATTAGTTTCTTTTCCGCTTTCTACACCCAAGTCTCTCAGTCACTGATCTCCCACTAACCTGCAGTGTTCAGCAAATCTTTTCCAATACACACACCTTGCAGGAAGGTAGCTTTCCCATCATTTCTTCCTTTTAGGTCAAGGAGTATGCTCAGTTGCAACTTCCCTATAGTCTGCCATGTTCCACGGTTCCCCTGAGGGATCTTGTTAATGGTTTTGTGGGGTTTTTTTGTCCCCTACCTTACTTGGGTTGGGGTACTGTCAGGTTATTTGAGTTTGTTAGCAGGCACCCCACCCCACTTGTGAACAAGTACTGACCCTTACAGTTTCCAATTCCTCACTAGATAATGAAAAGGAATCACGATGAACACCCAATGCATATAATAAACAGCATTAAATAGTTCACTTTGCTCCTTCCATAACTCTATTTAACTGCTGCACTATAGCTGACTTAAAGGCAAATCACCTATATCAGGATTGATAATCACAGTAGAAAAGTTTCCCACTATTAATGGTGGTGACACAACTTATGTAAATTAAATGGGACTAATTGATAGAGAACTTACAGATACTTAAGAGCAAAGAAATTGAGATAGAAAAGTAGAGAAGAACTTTAAATTTAGACACAAGAGCAGAGAGAAAGTATAGATGCTTAAGGATATTCTAATAAAGAAAAGAGAGAGAGAGTAAGATAGTGATGTAAAGGGGAGGTGAGAGGGACAGGACATTGATTGAAGAAATCAAAGGATATTGATTGAAGCACCAAAATAAATGTAAACATAAATTATGAATAATATTTGAAGCTCAATAAATTTTGCAATCATCTATAAGACTTAAATGCATATGACTACTAGCACACAGTTTTTTTAGCCAGAAAAAAAAGCTTCCCTCAAATAAAGATGAAATAATGACATTTTTAGACAAGTGACAGTTCACTGCCATCAGGAAAGCACTAAAAAGTCCTTAGAGGGACTTTTATGTTAAAGGAAAATGATCCCAGACAGAAGCAAGGAATCCAAGGGGAAATAAAGAGACCCAGAAGACTAATTCTGGGAATATATACAAATGCTATTAAATCTACAAAATGATACTATCCACCACTTGTGGGGCTTAAAATTTTATAGAATAAAATTTATAACAACAAATAATGCTAAAGATAAGAGAGCAAACAAGAAAATTAAGGTATTTTAAGGTCCTTGAATTCTGAGTAAATGGTTAAAATAGTAATTTTTTTACTGGACAGCAGTAAGTCAAGGATGCATGTAATATTTCATGGGGTTATCATTAAAAGGATAGTAAAAATAAATATATTACAGACTATAACAAATTACTAGAGGAAAAAAATCATATTACAAAAATTTAAACCAAAAGAAAGAAAGAACGGAAAGAGATATGAACACAAAACAAGTGGGGCATATAAAAAGTAAATAATAGAGTGAAAATAAAAAATATAGTTACATTAACATAAAGGGGCAATGTTCCATTTTAAAATGCTATTACTAGACTGGATAAAAAAGTAGACACTTCACAAAACAAACACTGAATATAAGAATACAAGAAGAGTGATAGAAAAAGATATATCACATAAAAATTTACAAAAATATTGTTAGTCTGGCTAAACTGCATTAGACAAAGTAGAAGTTCAGGCAAGAATAACTACTAAGATTGAGGTGACAGACTGATAAGAAATCAAAGCATTAGGAACATATAACAATTTAAAATTTGTGTATACCAGTAACAAGTATTTGTGTGTATGAATCAAAGCCTGAGAGAATTAAAAGGAAAAATACATTATCTATTACAGTGAATCATAATCACATTTCCAATAGTTGATAGTCTAAGCAGACATAAAAATCAATAAAGATAGAAAAAAGTCTGTACAACACAATTACTAAAATTGACAAATTGGCATAAATGCACCCCAAAATAACAAATTTTAAATTCCTTTCAAGAATACATGAAACATTTTGTCAAAACTGACTATACATGGGGACATAAAACAGCCTCAAGAGATTTCAAGGATCAAAATCTTTGGAGTATATTCTCTGATTACAGTGAAATTGAGCTAGGCATGCGTAACAGAAACAGAATGTGGGGATGGGGGGTGGCTACAATATCTCCAACTACTTAGAAATTAGGGGATATGTAATAAATAATCCTTGTTAAGAAATCACAAAATAAATTAGAAAATATTTTTAACTGAATGCTAATGAAGTTATCATGTTACTGAACGCATCAAAGGCAAGTACTTACAACAAAGCCGAAAGTATTAAATGCATATATTAGCAAAGAAATGAGGCTCAAATTCTATGATCTAAATAAAGTGGAAAATCTAGAAAAAGAATAGTGAATCACACCAAAGAAACTTTAAATTTTTAAAAAGAAAAGAAATGAATGAAATAGAAACAAATATAATAAAAAACAGAATCAAGAAAGATTAAGGAAAATTAACTAGACCTCTAACAAGACTGATTAATAAAACAAGAAGAAAAAACAAAAAAAAAGATAGCAGTAATGGGAAAAGGAATTACAACACTATAGCCTCCACAGATACTAGAAAGTAGTAGGATGGTATTATAAACATGCTGTCCTCCAACAAATTTGCCCATTTGGATGAAATGAACAGTGTTTTAAAAACACAACTTACCAAACTGACACAAGAATAAATAGAAAATCTGAACATTCTTTTACCAGTTAAACAGAGAAAAGCCAGAATTTATAATAATAAAATTAGATTGACAGGAGACAGGAAGATGATGAATTAGAGGCACCCAGCACTTGCCCACTTTTCCAAGCAATAGACTCAAAAGAACAGGAGAGTAACTGCATACGGACAGGTGGCAGTGGTGTAACACTGAAGTTCAACAGTGGACAGACAGAGAAGACTTGGACAGCAGAACAGAGTAAAATAGAGTGTCCCTCTATGAGCAATAAGGCAACAGCAGTGTTGCTAAAATTTTCTTCTTCCTTTTTTCCCCCATGTATTTCTTTTTTCTTCCTTTTTAATTTTAAAAACTAATGCTAATTTTATTATTTTTAACATTTTAGCTTGTGCTATATAAATTTTACTCCTTTCTTTTCTGTTGTTGGTGGTGTCACTGGTTTCTTATTTTGGTTTTTTTTATTTGTTTATTTTGTTTTGTTGTTGTTATTTTTTATACTGGGGATGGAACCCAGGGGTGCTAAACCACTGAATCACATCCTCCCATCCCTAACCCTTTCGATTTTTTAAGACAGGCCATCACTAGCTTGCTGAGGCTGGCCTCAAACTTGCCATATATATTCTAGGCGTGCACCATCACACCTGGTGGTGCTGTCATTGTTATTTTTGTCTGGCTTTTGCTTTATTTCTTGATCTGAATTTTGTTGTTGTGTTGTTGTTAATGATTTTGCTATTGTTTGTTTTCTTCTTTCTATGTGGTGCTGAGTATCAAGCCCAGCACTTCAAGCATGCTGGATGGGTACTCTGCCACTGAGCTACATGCCAGCGCTGCTCAGGGAAACTAAACCTCACTCTAGTCATGACCTACTCCCACTTGAAACTTGCAGTCAGGTTAATTTAAAGAATCTCCAATTATCAACCAAGCCTCAAGTAGATACAACTAGGGCGACCTGAAGTCCTTCTTCTGAAAATTCACCCCCATAGCAATAGTAGAGAGATATTACACAATTCTAGTGGACATCACATCTTCAAGGGACCTCAGCTTATATTATCCCATACCCTACCAGACCACACTGGAGGAGTAACCATAGAGTGCACTCTGTATATTCTGTTGTCTATACCATACTTGTCTGGACTACCAGATGGGTATCACTCTTGCTAGCCCTACACATAAAGCTGGTCTTTCAGACTGGGACATAGTGTGCACTGTGTCAAAACCCTCTAATTACAGCCAAAGCAGCTATAGGGAAATGACACTACTAAGTAAAACTCGAATTAAATTCAACACTACATAACAACCCTACACCCAGGGCATACTGTTAAGAGAAGGCTCCTTACTAAGAAGACCCTCACATAAAAATGGAACAGATATCCATCCCCAGAGATGGTGCAAATCTCAACAAAGAAATAAAGAAGTATGAAAGAACAAGGCAACATAACACCCCCTGAAGTCCATAACTCTCTTGAAACTAATTCCAAAGATAGTAAAGTGGATGAAATGCTAAACAAATATTTCAAAGGAATGATCATTAAAAAGCTCAATGAATTCCAAGGGGAGATCAATAAACAGCAGAAGGAATTAATGAAGACCACGTAGGATACAAAAGAGCAATACAATAAAGAGAACCTTTGAAAGAGGATCAAACAGAAATTATGGAAATAAAATCTCAATAAGTCAGATAAACATCTCAGCTGAAAGCCACATGTAGAGTCTAAATCAGGGAGAGAAAGGCTATCACGACTTGAAGACAATAATCAGGATTTGAATGATAATCATATTTAGACAGTGATAAAGGAAAAACAGAGTGATGAGAACATACAAATTTTCTAGGATACCATTTAAAAACCAAACATACTAAAATAGACAAGGACAAAGAGCTACAGACTAATATCACAGAAAATCTATTCAGTGAAATAACAGACACTTTTCTAAATTTTGAAAAGATAAGGATATCCAGGTATAAGAGGCATTTCCAAATAGGACCAGAAAAAAAAATCTCTCCACAATGTATTATAGACTGCCAAAACTACAAAACAATGAAAAAATATTCTAAAATGCAAGAGAGAAGTGCCCGGTGGTGAAGGCAAACCCAATGGAAAAATAGATTTCACAACAGAAACTCTAAAAGACCAGGGAAACATGGAAAGATGTATTTTAAACCGTAAAAGAAAATACCGTAGATTACTAGATCCAACAGTGTTATATCCTTCAGAATTAAAGGGGAAAACAGACTTTATAAGGTAAACATGAATTAAAGGAAATCAGGTTAAAATGGCCATACTACTGAGAGTTATCTACATACTGAATGCAATCCTCATTAAAATACCAATGGCAATCTGCATAAAAAAAGAGATGAAAAAGTCTTAAAATCCCTATTGAGCACAAAGGTCCCAAAAAGCCAAAGTAATCTTGAGAAAGAAAAGCAATACTGGAAAAGCAATACTTCAAAGTATATAACAGAGCCATAGTAACAAATATAGTGTAGTACTGGCACAAAATAGACATGCAGATCAATGGAACAGCCTAGAGGACCCAGAAATAAACCCATAGCACTACAGATAATTTGTTCTCATCAAAAGCATACACTACCAGAAAGTCCAGGACACTGATCTAGACACCCAATTGTCTACTTGAGATCACATAATTACAGACTGAGAAACCCAGCTAACAAAACTCAGGTGGGAGACAGTGAACATCTGCTCCCAACATGTAGATAGAGAACCTCAGTGGACTCTGCTCTAATTTCTATTAAGACTCTTTTTTTTAATGTATTTTGACATACGTTTGTGTGCCGTTTGTAGAAGTTGACTGGTCCTTGGACACATAAACACACCAGCTAAGGCTTTGGTGTTGTTCGCTTGTTTGGTTTTCATTTTTGTTTTGTTTTTGTTGGGTTTTTTTAAATTTTCATTTTTCCTTTTTTCTCTTTTCTCTTTCCCCTTTTCTTTCTTCTCTCTATACTCACTTCATCCATGAGATTTTCTTCAATGAAAATGTTTATCCCTGTCCTGCCTGTTGAGGGTTGGGGTTTTGATCAGTATACTTAATATTTCAATTGTATTATGCCCCAGGTGCAAAGTTTTCCTCGACTTGCTTTTACCCTTTCTTATGGTATCATCCAAATTCTACTAATATCTCTTTCACCCTTTCTCTATTTTGATACCTCTGTCCTTTCTCCTCTGCCCCCACCCCCAGAAAATCCTTCACCTCCTCTACTTTCTCTCTATTCCTGCTTGGATATTACAACCTCCACGCTAACTTCCTTTTATATTCCCTTCTCTCTCAGGTGTCTCTGAGCTAATCACCTCTTAGCTCTAATTAGTTTATTCAACTCAAACTGCCTCCATCATTAATGCTGTGTAACCATTACAACTGTGAACTACTGTATGCTTTGAGGCCTGATATTGATGATGTTTGAATACTATTGTCACTGAAAGTAATGGCTAACACTATCATTCGTTTCATAGGTCAAATTTAACATTGTAATAGATACAGTTGGTATTAAATAACCAATTTAATACTGTATAGTGTAACTGTGGGATATTCATATTGATGGTCTCCCATTAGCTCATGAGGAGCTGGAAATCTTAGGGGGAACTAACAGTTCACAGTTAGGGATTTGGTTTCTGAGCTTAATTTTCCTAACAATACCCCAACCCAACTAAGAGACAGGACAAAACCCCAACTCAGCAGCAAGGACTCAAAGAGGAACAACCAGAAAGAGATCTCAGGCCAAGAATACACTTCAATTTAAGGAGCAAGAAGAAGCCCGCACCTGGACCACAAGCTGCATCCGTGCATGCCTAGGACTCTAGCCCAGCCGGCGAACACAGTGGACACCCCCAAGGACCATGCACCCAGCCACTGCAGAGCCACCACACATACCTGCCAGGTCCAGATGTATTGGGCCCATCCCACCACCAAGGATCCCAGATTCCAGCGCACCACATAGGGTGTTCTGTTCCAACCTGACCTGCATCTCTGGGAACATAGGACCCAGTATGCCCTCCTACTTGCAGAGCTTCAACAACACAGCAGGCTGCCTAGCAACCCCACAAGATTCCAAATCCAAGACCTGGAACCTAGATTGAAAAGATGCAATGAAACAAGGATCCAGGCAGAAATAGCTTCCTGAAAGAAGTTGGTCATCAACGAGGTGGTGTCTGACTTGACCCTATAACTAGAAAGGAAGAAGCATCCAAGATATGTCTTGCTTTCACAATGGGAACCACAATTCAAAGATCCAGAAGAACCTTTTCAAAGATGAAGAATCAAACTAGAACAGGTTCATCTCAAACCCACAACTCCCCTACTAAGGAGCCCATGGACAGGGAGAGGGATGAAAATCTAGAATAAATTATCAACAATCTGATTACTAAAAGGAACAATCAACTAAAATAAGATTTAATGGAGAGACTAAGTGAAAAAAGTCAAGAGATGAAAAATTCCATTATCAAAGAAACAGCATACTGAAAAAGGAAGTTAACAGAGCTAAAATCTACAGTCAATCACATCAGAGGAATGATGGAAGAATTCAACAATAGACTCACCTCTCCAGAAAACAGAACCTCAGCTCTAAAAGAAAGAACTTTTGACAATGAGGATAGGCTGAGTAAAAGTGAGTGCACGGATGCCAAAAAGAAAAAAAAAAACACCTTCACAGAACATGAGAAGAATTTTCAAAATCTCTGAGATGAAATCAGAAGAAACAATCTAAGAGAAATTGAAAAAAATCAAAACATGAATGGTATAAAGAACATTCTCAACAAAATATTCAAGAAAATTTTCCCACATAAAAATAGAGCCAGATATGCATATCCAAGAAGCTGATAAGTCACCCAAAGGACTAATAAAATGAGAAGATCACAGACACACATCATATTCAAAATGAACAACAGAAAACTCAAGGAACGAATATTAAAATCTGCAAGACAGGAATGCCAAATCACATTTAGAGGCAAACCAATACAGATCACCTCTGAATTTTCAGCTCAGACTCTAGAAGCATAATTCTGGAAAGAGATCTTTCAACGTCTGAATGACCACAACATGTAGCCAAGAATACTACACCCACCAAAATTCAGCTTCAACATCACTGGGGAAAGAAGAACATTTCACCATAAGATTAAACTTGCAGCATTCATGAACAGAAAAACAGCATTTCAAAAAATCCTCAAAGATAAGCTCTAGATAGAAGAACAATCAAATAATCCTCAAAACCCACAGAGGAAATTCAATAAAGGCGTGTGCTATCAATACAGAACCAAGACAGCACAGAACTTACTAATGAAACATGATGACTACAAACCACAAGCACATAACTATTTTAATGCTGAATATGAAAAGCTAAATGCACTGATCAAAAGACACAGATTAGCAGATTGGATCAAAAAACAAAATTCAAGAATATGCTGCTTACAAGAGACCAATCTTACAGCCAACAATATCCACAGATTGAGGGTGAAAAGATGGAAGCCCAAGAAAGCAAGCTGGTGGTGCAATACACATCAGACAAAATAAACCTCAAACATAAACTAATAAGCAGAGATAAAGAAATGGCCACTACACCCTAGAAAAGGGAACAACATGCCAGGAAGATATAACCATAGTAAATATAGAAGCTCCAAACATCAATGATCCCAACTATGTGGATAAATAACTCCATCACATAAAATCACTAGAGGACCTCAACACAATAATACTGGGATACTTTAATATATAGACAGATTGTCAAAGCAAAAAAACAGTAAAAAGATCTCCAGCCTAAAAAAGTCCAAAAATGAAATGGATGTAACAGACACCAACAGAACATTCCACCCCAAATTGGCTGAATACACATTCTTCTCAGTAGTGCAAGGATCCTTCTCCAAAATAGATAGTTCACAAAAGAAATCTCATCAAATATAAAAAAATAAATATTATTCCACATATCCTATCAGACCATAACATCACGGTCCTAGTAATTAATAATAAAAATAATAACAGTAAACACACATATACATTGGGGTTTAAATAACATTCAATTAAATGAGGAATGGATCCAAGAGAACATGAGAGCAGAAATCAAGAAATTCTTGGAGGTGAAAGAGAATGAAGACACAACATATAGAAACTTTGAGACAGCATGAAGCATTTTTTTGAACAATCATAAAAGTTTTTAATAAAATAATATAAAATGTGTATAGTTTCTGGACACTAGATTTACCCCCCGGGAGAGCCCCCCCAATTACCTACCCATATCCCTCCCTTCCCTTACCCACAATATCTCTAAAAAACTATTAGGCTGTATAACATTACACCTTATCTGGATTTAACACATGATAATGGACCACCTTTCTGAATGGCCAGGGTCTAGTTCCAACCTCCACAGATGAGTGGAGATATTTGACCCTTGGTTCTCTGGGTTAAACTGATAATACTAAGCATAATTTCTTCCATAGCCATCCATTTACCTTCAAAGGCTGCAATATCATTGTTTCTAATTGCTGTGTAAAATTCCATGGTATATATGTACAACAGCTTTTGGATCCATTCATCTAGTGAGGGACATCTGGGTTGTTTCCATAGTCTAGAAATGGTAAATTGAGCTGCTATGAACATAGATATTGCTGTGTCACTATAATGTGCTGATTCTAAATCCCCTGGAAAGATACCCAGGAGTGGAATAGCAG